>PVIU01003617.1:67103-141650 GCA_004026605.1 Ondatra zibethicus
TGTGTGTGTGTGTGTGTGTGTGTGTGTGTGTGTGTGTGTGTGTGTGTGTGTGTAGGTCAGAATACAGCCTCTTTTGCTGGTCCTCATCTTCTACCTTGTTTATGGCTACAGATAGCCTGGATAGCTGGCCCAGGAACTTCAGAGCCCACCTTCTCTACCTCCCATCTCTCCATAGGATCGCTAGATTACAGAGTGTGCTACCAGTTCTGGCTTTATACTGGTTCTGGAGATTCGAACTTAGGTTCTCACATTTGCACGCCAAGCACTTTACCCACTAGGTCATCTCTGCAGCCCCCCAAATTATCTTAATCTTAGTGTCAAACACTTCATATAAACTAACCCAAAACCTAGAGAAAAGTTAAGAAGAAAGAGGAGGAAGAGGAGGGGAGAGAAGAGAGGAATTGTTCATCATCATTGATAGGTATTGGCTATGTAGGTTATTTCTACTCTTTCACCCCCTACACACTAACGGTTCTGGTTACAATTCTCCTTAGGGAATCCAGCACCCTGTGTGGAGTTCTCCATGATTCCTAGGTTGTGTCCCCAAATTTCTGTTCTGAAGTCTACCTATTTATTCTGTCAACCACAATATGGGACTGCATCGATTTTTTTTTTAAGTAGAACTCTTGCCTGCACTAAGAATCTCTTCTTGGTATTTTTCAAGTGGATATAAAGTGGGACCACATTATTCTTTTTATGAAGTGCAGTAGCTGTGTGATGTGTTGGCTGGGGGTGGGTGCTTCCCAGAATCCCCCATGTGTTTCTGCCACAAGAGCCACAAGGGTTCTTATGGGGGCTATGTGGACAGGAAGGATGCTCTCTCCTTTGATAGAGGAGGCGTCCGTCTCCACAGACTGGCCTGCCTCAGGGCTAGGAGGCATGGCCAGGCAGCTGCTCTCCTTTTCTCCCCATCACCCACCTCTAATCTCCTCACTTCAGTTCAAAGAGAAGGGTTCAGCTTTGGTAAGCCATCACCAAGGGTCTGTCCTCTCTGTGGGCTCTGCCCATGCCGTGGCCTACAGCTCGTGCCTATTATCTCCATCTCACACCCTTCCTTCTGCTGCCTGACCTGAGGACTGTAAGCGCCAGTACTAGGCACGAAGATGGCATCTCTGGGGGACTGCTTAGCCAGCCCCATAGCAGACCAGAGAGAAATCTATAGCCACCTCCATTACTTCCTCCCCCATCATCTTCTTCCCATTATCACCTCCTCCATCACCTCCTTCATCATCACGTCCTTCCTCCTCACCTCCTCTCCCATCACCTTCTTCCTCCCCTTTCTCATCACCTTCATCATCTCCTCCATCACCTCCTTCCCCACCACCTCCTCCTCCTTTCCCATCACGTCCTTCCTCCTCACCTCCTCTCCCATCAACTCCTTTCTCCTCATCCTCATTACCTCCTTCACCATCTCCTCCATCACCTCCTTCCCCATCATCTCCTCCTCCTTCCCCATCATCTCCTCCTCCTTCCCCATCACCTCCTTCCTCCTCACCTACTCTTCTATCACCTTCTTCCTCCCCATCCTCATCAACTCCTTCATCATCTCCTCCATCATCACCACAGCATCATTTCTATATGTCTCCAATCCTCCACTGATTTAAAAATGATTGCTCACATCTAAGGACATAACTCGCTTGTTTAGATTATTGTCTAACAGGCACAAGGACCTGAAACTCGCTTGTTTAGATTATTGTCTAACAGGCACAAGGACCTGAATTTGATCACCAACTAATCCCAGAAAAAAAATCCCAAATCCCTGAAAGTTAAACCACAGCAAGAAACCCCCAAGCCAAAAACTATTGCTTACTTGTGACTAGATCATACACAGACACAGGGCAGACAGTGGTGGAGAAGGTGACCCTCCTGCCTGGCCCTGGCCAGCACTTGCTGTTTCTCATAAGTACAGAATCATTGTGTATGCATTCCGTGAGTTTTTATATGTTGGGTGCTTTTGATCTATACACAAAACTTCACTTTCCATGTACGTGGAAACACACCACATAGGCAGTCTTGCTTTGTTTACTCAACAGGGCATCTTGGAAATGGAGCCATCGCTGTCTCCTGGGCTTGCCTCAGCATTTCTCTCAAGTGCTGAGACTTCACCGTGAGCACTCCTGCTGCTGTCTCTACTGTACTATAGTAGTGGGTGCTTACAGTTCTCCCATCTTATGTCACAAGCAGTTCTGTGAAGAACGCCCATGCCTGGGTCATTTTGCACACATGCTAAAACTCTGTGGGTGAATCTTGGCTCTGGTGGAAGCATGGGTTTGATGGGTGTTATCCACAGATACCACACTGTGTTCCTTAGTTTTTATTGTCCAAGTAGCACAGCCTTCAGTCACCTGGAAAGAGGGAACTTAATTTAGAAATTGCCTACATCAGATTGGCCTGTGCCCATGCCTGCAAGAGATTGTCTTGATTGATGATTGATGGGGGGGGACCCAGTTCACCGTGGGCAGCCTCATTCCCTGGGCAGGTGGTCCTGGGATATATAAGAACGTTAGCTGAACGTGAGCTTGAGCAATCCAGCAAGAAGCACCCCACTGCTTTCTGCTTCAGTTCCTGCCTTGAGTTCTTGCAGTGACTCGCTCAGGGATGGACTGTAATCTGGAAGTGTAAGCTAAATAAACTCTTCCCTCCCCAAGCTGCTTTAGATTAGCGTGTCTGTCACAGGAACAGAATGAAACGAGAGCAGACACCAGTAAACACATCTGTTGTCTAACCCCGTCTCCTCATCCATCCTCTCTGGGCAGGATTCCCCACAGTCTTTCCTCCACACAGATCCCATTAGCTTCTGCAGTGAAATCTGCCTATGAAATCTGGAGCCCGACAGGACCTGAAGCCGACTGTGTGATGATGCTTTGAGGCTTTGGCATCAGTGAAGGCTAAGTAAGTTCTGCCAGAAGCTTCTTAGGGCAGCAGTACATATCGCCTGTGCACACAGTCAGGCCTACAATGCTGGCTTCCTGTGGCTTCCACTCTTCTCGGAACTCCAAACCTTTACTCCTTTCAAAGCTTTGTAAGCCTGTGGTCCCCTGCATAAAAGCCGCTCTTGATGGAAGGACCTGGAAGGTTTCCCTTAACCCTGCTGAACCCTGACTGACAGGTATGTGTTCTCTGCAGCACAGAGCGAAAGTCAGCGCATTTCTGCTTTTGTAAATGACTTTCCTATCATCAGTTGGCTTTGGTGTTCTTATGCTGTGAAGATGGTTTTGTTTAACAAGAGAAACAGCCCGTGGTCCATGACACAAATTAGTCCATGTAGTCCAGGTGGGCCTCAGACTCACTATGTAACTGAGGATGACCTTGAATTTCTGGTCCACCTACTTCCATCTCCTGAACGCTGGGGTTACAAGAGTGTGCTACCATGTTGGTTCAGTGTTGGGGGCATAACCCCATGCTTCATGCTTGTTGGCCAGCACTCTCCCAGCATCATCTTACTGTATGTAATCACTGAATGCTTATGCAGCTCTTGCTACATGGCAAATGCTAGCAGTGCTGAATGAAGAAAGCAGGAACCACCCTGCTTGCCCTACCGGCACCCATGTGGTGAGCTACCCAAAGGCAGAGGTCCACTTGCAGGGCCTGGAGATGCCGCTGCCCTCCAGGCTGAGGAGCTCACAGGAAAAGTAACTTCACCTGCTGCCCTTCATCCAGTCCCACTATGCACAATGCTTCAGGGTCGTGGCACTGTTCCGCAGCTCAGCTAGGAGTGTTAAACCACAACATCAGCTTTAGGCAACAGGCTTAAGCACCTCAGGTCATCACATGATCAAAGCTCTCCCCCCCCCCCAGCATGGCAGCCCCAGGACAGGAAGTTCCTGTTCAGTTCCAAAGCTCCCAACACACCACATCCCCACTGCCCGTCCTTTCGAGTCTCTGTGGCAGGGGAAGCAGCCGCCTGCTGACTGCTTTTTGCAGATTCATCTAATTTTTCATCCCGCTCAAGGTAGGGACTTGGCAGCGATTTCTATTCCCTTGACAAGTCCATTTGTGTTACATGGAAGAGATTTCCAAATTGATTTAAGAGAGCCGCTCCCAGGTGGCGGGTCCCAGCAGGTCGGAGATGCTTCCAGCCTGGCTTCTAGGCTGTTCCTACTTACCTCCGAATAGCACTGACTTTGGGGAAGAAGCTGGGCTGCAAAGCCTGAGGACCCCCAAGCCTGCACAGAAAGGACCTAGCAGCCCCTTCCTCCGTGGGAATGATGCTCAGAGACTCTGTCGCAAGGAGACAGCGCCCCTGTGTGTCAACCCCTTTTCGTCCACCTTCATCCCACCAATAAGGGCTGGGTGGGTGTTCGGCTTCTTGCCAGTGTCCTAGTAGGGCTATGGGGGTAGACTGAGTAAACAGTCACACCTCCCTCCGCAGACCCACGATTGTGGCAATGTGCCTTGGTGCCCACAGCGACCTAGATCCAAGTCTTTGCCTGTTGTGATGGAATGCTACAGACTGGGTGATTAACAAAGAAATTTGTATCTCAGAATCCCCTGGAGGCTGGGAAGCCTGATATGGGGGTGTTATATCTGGTGAGGGCCTTCTTTCATGATATACCATGGCAGAGGGCAGGAGGAAGCAGAAGTAGCGAGCACGGGACACCAAGAGGGCCAGACTGAGCCCTACAGTGGCCTGCTCTCAGCAACTAGCCCGCTTCCACAGAAGCAATAGCAATCCGAACCACTGCACAGATAGCGCTCAGAGTCTAGTGACTTCTGGAAGGTCCTACCTCCTCCTAGAATGTGTCACACCTGCTACCAGCCCCTTCATCCCACCTAGCCACAGCATCTAGTCATCTGTCCACCCCCACTCCACTGTCCCATCCCCTTCTGTGGACATGCATCAGCTCAGAGGCGACAGCATTGCCCATGTTGCCTACAGGACATCTACTAGGCTTCCCTCTCCACCACCTGGACAAGACCCAGAGTGGGAATCCAGGCCTGGTTCCTGCCCACTCATCCCCCCACACATATTCCCATGCAGCTGATATCCCAGCCCCTGGCCAAGCTTCCTGCTTCTCACCCAGGAAGGTTCCAGCCACATTTTTTAATATAATAAAACCAAAATGCCCATAGGTCTGGTCATATACAGATCAGGTTGTTGCTGGAGGGGTACAGATGAGAACACTTGTCCGAGATGGGCTTCCTCCAACCTGGTCAGAAAGATGGAGGCCATCCTAGGAAGAAGGGAGTCAAACCCACGCCGGCCTTCAGATGCAACTGCAAGTCTCTCCTGGTCTCTTATGGACTCTGCAGAATTCAGACAGCCAAGTTCCACCATCACATGAGCCAGCTGTCCCCTTTATCAGCCTCTCCCCATCCCACCCCCCACAGTTGCGTACCACATCACATCAGGTCTAGGTCCTAATAAAACATTGTTAAGCGATGGTGTCATCATCAGCATAGAATGTACTGACACAAACTAGGATGGCTGTCTTAGCTAGGGCTTCTGTTGCTGTGGAGAGACACCATGACCACGGCAACTCTTATAAAGAAAACATTTAATAATGGAGGGTGACTGGCTTACAGGTTCAGAGGTTTAGTCCATTGTCATCAAGACTGGGAGCATGGCGGTGTGCAGGCGGACATGGTGCTGGAGCTGAGAGCTCCTATATCTTGCAGGCAACAGGAAGCTGACCAACTGTCACACTGAGGGAAGCTTGAGAAGAGACCTCAAAGCCCGCCCCCACAGTGGCGCACTTCCTCCAACAAGGCCACACCTCCTAATAGTGCCACTCCCTTTGGGGGCCATTTTCTTTCAAACCACCACAGTGACCATGATTGTGATGGAGCAAGATAGTGCAGAGGCTCCTTCAACCTCTATGCTTGCTGAGGCCATTCCAGCTTCAGCTAGAATCTGCTCTTGGTGATGAACCCCACGGAAAACAACGCAGTGTTCATCTAGGAACCAAAGGACAGGGTGTCTTAGCTAAATGAGATTTTGTTAAAACTGCTTGCTTCAAACTGTTTCTTTCTGCGAAGTCCCTTGCAGCTGCCGATGAGTGAGATGCCAGGATGTGGTTCCTGCCTTTAAAAACCCCATGCTCGGGCTGGAGAGATGGCTCAGTGGTTAAGAGAACTGACTGTTCTCCTAGAGGACCCGAGTTCAAGTCCCAGCACCCACATGGCAGCTCACAACTGTCTGTAACTCCAAGATCTGATACACTCACAGAGACATACATGCACATCAACGCACATAAACCAAAAATAAATAAATTATAAAAATAAAAACCCATGCTCTGGACACTCAGAGCTACATCCAGGTCCCCAAACACTTGGTCTGGAATAGAGACTTTCAATTGGCCATGCATTGTGTTTGAGCGGTCACCTCTGGTGAGCTCCCCATAACGTGATGTCACGAGGTGTCATAATGTCACATGAATACTGTGGAAGACTGAAGTGTATGGAGTGTAAGCGTGTGTTGGTGTGTAAGTGTGTACATGCTCACAATCCTCTATGCACTTACACATATCCCACTGGTTTCATTTCTCTGGATGAACCCTAAGCCCCACCCCTACGCATTCCAGGCCTAGACAACTATCCTCCCTTCAGAAGCCTGTATCCCCAGGCCAAGATGCCAACAGTCCTGTGCCAACTCTTTGCTCTGCCTGAAGTCCTGGGACCTGCCCAGCATGCTGCCTTGCCCTGGACTGCCACCTGCAGGGCCTCCTGGACTTGGCTCCTGTGGAAGCAAGCACTCTGGGCAGGGAGCGGCTGCTGGTGAATCATGAATCATCAAGCAGTTTTCTTTCCTTGAGGACAATGGACGTTTATAGGTTTTCCTTCAGGGTGGAATCCTTATCTTGGGATCTCACGCTGGAGCGCTGTCATCATCGAGCTGAATGGCAGAATGGTTGGCAAAGTTGGTGGCCTCTTCCCCTGGGATCTCCCTTTAAGCAAATCAATACATCGCTTCTGAGGGCTTTAGCATAGATTAACCAACTAAGTAAATCAAGCTGGGGTTTATTTAGCTTCCCTGGGTTCTGTTGGCACTGAGGTTAAGTAAGTAACAAAGGGCCAGGATTTCAAGGCCCAGGGGGCCCGATCACCACAGAGGCATCATCCCTGAATCACCAAGGGCTTCTCTCCTCTACCCATGTGAAGCCAGAGTCCGACTGACCTGGTGTCATCTGGTGGTGGGGTAGTGTCAGAGAGTAGCTGGGCTGGAGAGAAAAAGCTTCAAACTAACAAGGGAGAAGCAGTCGGCAGAGGTCTGACAGCCCTTTCCTACCTGGGCTATGTGCAAAAACAGAACACACCCAAGAAAGCCTAAGATTTACCAACCAGGAGAAAGCAGGTCCTTAAAGACCTATAAAGGGTGGTGTGGCTCATGGCCCATGCTGAGTCCCCACGGCTCACTCGCCCACCCCTATTTCAGTCTTAATAGACTGTCTCTATTTCTGCTCCTAATCATGGTGCAATCCTTTGCATTGGGAAGCAAGAACCTGGATGCTTGAGTCAGGGATTCTGCTCTTTTCCGGAGCATGTATTGTATGGCCCTCACTGGGGTGAGGGGCAGCCCTTCCCTGCCTGAGCTCAGGCTTGGACACAAAGGACATCCTAGAGCACACTGACCTACTCAGCCCTTTCTGGGCGCCTCAGGTGTGAGCTAGCTGGATAAACATGGTCATCCAGGCCACGTGCTCTTGACCTTGCTCCTTGGTGCTCCTGGTGCCATTCCGAGTTTTGAGTGACACGCTTGGCTCCTGAAGAGCGTCAAAACTTGGGTCTGAGCTGCGCTCTGACCATGCTCTGTGCTTGCTGTCATTGCAGGTTCCCAGCTGGGCTCCTTCTCCCCAGCATCTGTGTCTTCCTTCTTCCACAGCACGGCACCCTGCAGTTTTTGGTTCTTCTCGTTGTTCCCAGACAGCTCTGATATCCAGAGAGTAAATCCTCATTTCCCCAGCACTCCAGAGAGCAGGTTATTTACTACAATCGTTTAGGAGAAAATCTGGACGTTGTACATTGTCTCCAGCAGTCAGAGAGGAGCTTCGGAAGAAGCGTAGGGGACTGTCCTGCCTAAGCCATTATCTAAATGCGTCTGGGGCATGGGGGGGAGCACTTCAGAAAGGTGGCCTAGCTCAGCAGGAGGAGGGCACTCCCAACTGTTCTCCTGTCCCTAACCCAGTGTTTGCCAGGGATTTCTCCCACCAGCAGGAGAGGCAGAAGAAGTCTGCATTTTATGTTTTTATGTATTGATCAAAATACATTTAATTAAAAAAACCCAAACACTTAATAGGGACCCTGTAAGAAAAGAAAGCGACTGACCAACACTTCCCTGTACATAGCTACAAAGGGTTTTAGCAAAATCGCAGCCAAACAAGCCCGTGAGCATATTAACTAATGTCATGTTTCTAAAATGAGCCGTTTTAGGCTCGAGAGGTAGCTCAGCTGTTAAGATGCTAAGAGCACATACTATTCTTTCAGATGACAGGAGTTCAATTCCCAGCATCCAAACCACTTGACTCACAACTGCCTGTAACTCCAGCTCCAGAGAATCTGATCCCACACTCATGTGTATTCGCACAAATATAATCAAAAATGAATCGTTTTGGAAAATGAATTCATCACGCTAGTGGGACATGGAGCCCTGATATCCTCTTCTCTGTCCACACAAAACAGTTAGCATTCATCCCTCTCCACTTTCTGCCTCAGGGTTCAATGTGACCACCTGTCTCAAGTTCATCCCCTGTGACTTCCCCACCCTAACAGAATACACCCTCACATTGCGGGGCAAAATAAGTCCCTTCTTTCCTTTATAAAGTTAATGGAATGTGAAAAAGAATCTGGCTGTAACCTTACCCACTTCCTACCCCCCCTTTCCCTCACCCCCACACTCTAAGAGTCTTGAGGCAGGGGGATCATGAGTTTAAGACTGGGCAAGAGACCTTATCTCAAAGGAACAGAAATGTGCTAAGTCCCTAAGTGTCACTAGTCACCTGAGAAATGCCATTAATATAACTACTGCCAGTTATATAACTAAACAGTAAAAATATAGTCCTGGGTGAAGAGAATGTGGACTAAATGGGGCCTCGTCTCATGACATGCAGCAGCTATCATGACACTCCTCGGCTGGCCACCTGCTCCAAATTTTATTTCCACTTTTTGCTTAGATCCACACATGCTCAGGGCAGTTTATTCCTAGCCGTCAAATTCTGTGGACAACTCAAGCCACCCTCAGTGGGTGAATGGGTGACGCACAAAGGGTGGCATAAATTGGCAGCACAACATTCTTCACCACGAGAGCAAATGAACCCACCACAACATGCATGCGACAGCACAGGAAGCAGTCACCACACTAAGCAAAGAAATCCACGCACGCGATTTGATTGATGAGTAATTCTGGAGCACACGAAACTCTCTAGAGCAGTGGTTCCCACCCTTGCTAATGCTGAAACCCTTTAACACAGTTCCTCTTGTTGTGATAACCCCCAACCAGAAAATTATTGTTGCAGCTACTCTGTAACTGTAATTTTGCTACTGTTATGAATCATAATATAAATATTTGATGTTTCTGATTGATCTTAAGTGACTCTTGTGAAAGGGTCATTTGAACCCCCAAAGGGTCACAGTCCACAGGCTGAGAACAGCTTGCTCTAGGCACAAACTTGCTCGGGACTAGAGGTGACTAGGAGCTTGACTAGGGACAGCAAGAGCAAGTGCAAGTGAGGAAATATTCCAGCTTTTGACTAAGGTGGCTGCTAGCGTTCACTGTCAAAAGTCATCCAGCTGAACTTAGCTGTGCCGTAATGCACTTCATATGTGATAAAGCAGTTTTCAGAACCAAAGGGTGCTTGACCAAACAAACCATTGAAGAATATACGTGAGTGCACCATACGCTTTAAAAAGAGGCTCAGTATCCTTACGACCTGGAAAAGTCCAGACAAGAACCAGTGTCACTTCACCCATGCTGAGGTTAAAGTTCCTCACCACATACCACCACCAATGTGAGGGTGTGGGGAGAGCTGGCTTGCCCAAGGGGTACACCCCACTTTCAAAACTTTTACATCTCCTTACAAAGTTGAGGCAAACTCCATCCTATGAGCCAGAAATTGTATTTTTAGATGTTTGCCCAAGGAAATAAAGGCACAAACACACACAAAGCCTTTTCCCAGATCGGTTATAGAATCAGTACCGTTCATGATTGCCAAAAGCTAAGATCTACCCAAATCACCATCAGCAGATGAATTCAAAAGCAAATGATAGTGTGTTTGTACAATGAGACACACAATAAAGATGAATAACTACGGATAAAGGGGACAGCAGAGGTGAGCTCAGCGAAGGTGTTCACCAGAGCAGACAGACACTAAAGGGTGAGTCCTGCAAACACAGTAAAGCTCTTTACTGTGACAGAAAGCCACACAGCAGTTCCCTCGGCAAGAGGGACAGGACACTTGCCCAGAAACGGCACTGGGGAAATTTCTTGATTGAGACTTTTATGACTTGAGTGTGCACAGATGTCAAAACCCTTTGCTCTGGAGTTTACATTCTGTGTGATTTACTGTATGCAAATTACCCCTTGACAAGCTCAAGAAATAAAATTTTACAATACCATCTGAAAATATGAGGAAGAAATTAATCTAACAAAATGCAAAAGATCTTTCTTGAAGAAACTATAAAACACTGTAGAAGAGTGTCGAAGAAGCTTTGAAATTGGGAGGAAGCCATTTGCAGTGATGAGAGGCTCAGTCCTACCCAGGCGCGCATGCTCATATTCCTGAATTTGTGGACACCACAAAATATGAACCAGAATCCCCAAGGGACTTCTGTGGGACTTGACGGGCTAATTCTAAGGTTTTGCTCATGTGTGTGTGCAGGCATGCGTGCGTGAGTGCATGTGTATGTGTGGGTGCTTGCGCATGCGTGTGTTCATTAATATGTCTATATAAATGTGTCTATATACATGGGGAGACCAGTAGCCAGTCATCGCAGGCATTCTTCCTCAGCCGTCCATCAACCTTGGTTTCTGAAATTGGGTCTCACAGTCTGAAACTTATCAATTCAGCTAGGCTTGTTGGTGAGAGGGCCCAGAGATCTTCCTGTGTACTAGAATTTCAAGTGTGTGCCCCTGTGCTCGGCACTCTATGCAGAGGTGAATTCTGAGAACTGAGCTCAAGTCTGCATGGCAAGGACCCAATCAACTGAACTGTCTCTGCAGCCTCTGGCTTAACCATTTAGATAGAAATACAAAAGACAAGCTACCATTGGCAAATGATGAAACTGGAGGACATTTGCTCTGCCAGCACGTGGAGCATCGTGAAGCCCCTGCAGTGAAGACATGGTGGGTGTAATACAGTGAAAGAGAAGAGGGAGATAACACAGTCCTTGGTGGAGGACACCTGGCCCAGGAGCAATAACTATGAGGAAAGGTGGCCTTGGGACCAGCCGCTATCTACCTGGGGGGAGGGGGGAATGAAACTTGGTTCCCAACTCCTTCATACTCAAAATATTAATTCTAGACAGAACCAGTTCCAAATTCAAATGTCAAAACACTCACTAAAGCTTTTTAAAGATGATGGAGGAGGACATCTTTGTGACCTTTGTATGGGAAAACATTTTGGACAGGAGCCAAAATGCAATAACCAGAGAGGAAAAGTTGGGTGTGTTTGGCCACACAAAAATTAAGTATCTATGCCCATCTAAAAATGTCAGAAAGAGTCGAAGAATACTAGCAGGAAATATTTGCGACACACACGATTAACCAAGATCTCTAATCTACAGTAAACTAAAGACACGTTTAGGAGAAAGGCATGGCACACACTTGAACAACCTATGCACTCCTGAGTCACCACCAGTCACAAACACGGGAAGTGGTACCCAGTGGCTGTCAAGGAAAAGCAAGTTGGAAACTCAATAGAAAATCACCACCAACCCCCACAAAGAGCAAGACCACAGAGAGGGCTACAATTCAGAATGACAAAACACACACGTACAGGACAAGTTCTGGCTGCCCGGGTTTCACACACACACACACACACACACACACACACACACACACACACACACACACACACTCACACACTCTCGCACATTCACATAATACATTCTCACACACCCTCTCTTACACACTCTCACTCACATGCACACACACACACATGTGGACACACACATACACGCTCTCATACATTCTGTCCCTTTGACATACACCCTCACACGTCCACATCACACACACAGGTTGGGGAAGTAGCTTAGTCAGTAAACTAGCCATTCTGTGAGCAGGAGGACCTGAGCTGGAGCCCTGGGGCTCACAGTCAAAGCATAGACATTAAGCATCTGTGGAGCACTCGGTTCCAAGTGGGC
This sequence comes from Ondatra zibethicus, assembly GCA_004026605.1. Taxonomy (NCBI): domain Eukaryota; kingdom Metazoa; phylum Chordata; class Mammalia; order Rodentia; family Cricetidae; genus Ondatra; species Ondatra zibethicus. The sequence goes on from PVIU01003617.1 coordinate 79,401, forward strand.
ATCTTCGGCACACCCTTACCACAGGAGGCTGTGGCTGGCCCAGCAGCCAGAAAGCAGAGCCATCACATTTCATTCTCAAGTAGGAAGCAGAAAGAGGGAACAGGAAGTAGGGCCAGTTATAAAACCCTTAGTCCCATACTTCCTCTAGCAAGGCTCCATCTCCTAACAGTCCCACAACCTTCCACAACCACCAGGGGGCCAAGGGTTCAAAGACATGAGCCTGTAGGGAGTGTTCTCACCCAAACACCGGCCATAGGGGAGAGCCCCGGGTGGAGAGTACACCTGTAATCTCTGTACTTTGGAGCCCAAGGTGGGAGAACCATGAACTTCAGGCCACTCTAGTCTACATAGAAAGTTCAAGGCTAGCCTAGGCAACAAAAAGAGACTAAATGTTCAAAACAAAATCAACTATGTAGGACAACATGTATAGTTTTACATGAAGGCTCCATGTTATTTTATAGATGGGATTTGAGCATCTTCAGGTCTGGGCATCTGCAGAGTATCCTGGAACTGGCTATACACGGATGCTAAAGCTCCTCTTGTGGGAGACACTGGGGTAGGGTGGGAGCTTGTAAGGAGAAGAGCCACATGGGTGGGGCTAGCATATGGCTGGAAGCAGAAAGAGGTGCTAGCCAGAGTTTCTGTAGGGTCAGAGGAGGATTTCTTCTTCAGCTGTGGACCAGTTAGGTTTTTGTCCATTTGTCACAAGCTGGGGTCATCTGGGATGAGAGAATCTCAATTAAGGAAGTTCTTCCTGCAGATGTGTCTGTAGGCAAGTTGCTAGAGGTAATTTCTTGATCAATGATAAATGCGGGAGGGTCCAGCCCATTGTGAGCAGTGCCACCCCTGGATTATATAAAAGCCAAGCAGAGTAAGCCATGAAGAGGAAACCAGGATGTGGCATTCTTCCATGGCCTCCAGACTGCTGCCCTCCTTGAGTTCCTGCCCTGAATTCCCTTCATGGTGGACTTTGATGTGTAAGATAAAATAAACTCTCCATTGCTGTGCTCAGCATTTTTTATCATGGAAATGGAGAGGCAACTGGGATAAACTGGGAACTAGAGCAGTCAGTCTGCAGCTGGCCACCATGGTCAACAACAGGGAGAGAGATGGCCTCAGAGAGCCAGGAGCAGTGGAAGAGAAGGAAGAGATGCCCCGGCTAGGCAGGGGGATGATTAAGTGAGGTCAGATGGAGGTAGGTGGGCCTTGGGCTTTCAGGGAGTTCGCCCAACAAAATACGGGTCCAGAATAGATGCCCATAGACTTAAAAGGGGCCCCTTTTCTGTCTCAGGGAAGATGTATGTCATTCACTGTATCCTGCCATGACTTCTGAGAGAACGAGGCTTCTCTGCACCTCTGAGCTTTCCTGTCCCAGTTCCCCCACTTGTCCCAGCTACCCCAGCTGTCCCATATGTCCTGCCCACCAGCCTTCCAAGACTACAACATCTCTCAGGTATGGAAAGTACAAAGTTCCTGTGGAAAACCCTGCAAAGATGGAGAAAGCGGCGTTTGCTAGGGGATGCTGCTTGAGCCTGCAAATGTGATCACTCAAGAATGCACAAAGGAGCATCTCCCACCTAGACAAACTTCAGCAGATAGAGTTCTCCAAGTGGCTCAGAGATGTGCCCAGAGCTCTTGTCAAAATGTACAACCAGCCCAAGCCAGCGACCTCTGCAGGACCAGGCCTGAGCCAGGAACATCTGTAGGAGCAGGCCCAAGCCAGTGCCCTCTGCCTGAGCAGCTGGAGCCAGCGACCTCTGCAGGACCCCCTTCGGAATAGGCCCGAGTCAGCAGCCTCTAAGGGAGCAGATACAAGGGAGCAACTGCCAATGGAGCAGGCCAGAGTCAGCCACCTCAGTGGGATCAGGCCCGAGGCAGCGACCTCAGTGGGAACTGGCCCAAGCAAGTGACCTTCGTGGGAACAGGCCCAAATGACCACTGAGATGCAGAGAAACCTCCGGGAGCACCAAGCAACCTCCAGGAATGTTGAGTGAACTCTGGGGTGACAGGAGCCATGGCCCTGACTACATCACAAGGAGCAACCATCTGAGCCTTGGATCCACTGGCACCTGGGAGATTGATCACCAGAGACATGGCCCCAACTACATCAATCAGAGGAAAAGATGGGTAGACAAGGTAAGAACACACTCAAAGCCACAAAGAGTAACACAACACCAACAAAACTAGTGACTCTACAGCAGTAAGACTTGAAAACCCCAATATAGATGATGAAGAAGAAAATGGCTTAAAAATAAATTTATGAGAATGATTGAAGCCCTTAAAGAGGAAATGAAAAATTCCCTCAAAGAAATGAGGAAAAGACAAACAAAAAATTGGATATCAATCCACACACCTATGAACACCTGATTTTTGACAAAGAAGCAAAAAAAATATAAAATGGAGAAAAAGCATTTTCAACAAATGGTGCTGGCATAACTGGATATCAACATGTAGAAGAATGAAAATAGATCCATATCTATCACCACACACAAAACTCAAGTCCAAATGGATCAAAGACCTCAACCACACTGAACCTCATAGAAGAGAAAGTGGGAAGTACACTTGAACACATTGGCACAGGGAACCACTTCCTAAATAGAACCCCAGCAGCACAGACACTGAGAGAAACAATTAATAAATGGGACCTCCTGAAACTGAGAAGCTTCTGTAAAGCAAAGGACACGGTCAACAAGACAAAATGGCAGCCTACAGAATGGGAAAAATCCTCACCAACCCCTCATCTGACAGAGGGCTGATCTCCAAAACATACAAACAATTCAAGAAATTGATCATCAAAAGAACAAATAATCCAATAAAAAATGTGGTATAAACCTAAACAGAGAACTCTCAACAGAGGAATCTAAAATGGCTGAAAAACACTTAAGGAAATGCTCAACATCCTTAGCCATCAGAGGATCAAAACAACTCTGAGATTCCATCTTACACCTGTAAGAATGGCCAGCTGATGACAACTTATGCTGGAGAGGTTGTGGGGGAAAGGGAACACTCCTCCAATGCTGGAGGGAGTGCAAACTTGTACACCCACTTTGGAAATCAGTATGGCAATTTCTCAGAAAATTAGGAAACAACCTACCTCAAGACCCAGCATTCCCACTTTTGGGTATATACCCAAAGGATGCTTAACTATACCTCAAGGACATGTGCTCAACTGTGTTCAAAGCAGCAATGTTTGTCATAGCCAGAACCTGGAAAAAAACCTAAATAGCCAAAATGACCAGAGTGGATAAAGACGATATGGTACATTTACACAATGGAGTACTATATAGTGGAAAAAATAATGACATCTTGAAATTTTCAGACAAATGGGTGGATCTAGAAAACATCATATTTAGTGAGATAACCCAGACCCAGAAAGGCAAATATATTTTGGGCCTTGCATAACAGCCTCAGTACTCCCTCAGGGCTCAGATTCAGATGTCTATGATAGACAAAGATCTGAGGGTAAAAAAAAATTATCTCTGTACATTCTTTATTTTTCAAGCAAGGGGAAAAGGTGAAATGATAGGGCACAGAGGAGAAAAAGAATAAGGGGAAGGATAAGGAGAAGAAAGAAGGAGAGTAAAGAGAAGAAGAAGGGGGTTATCTCCACAAAGTTTCTAGTTTCACAGACATAGTTGGAAATTTCATAGGTGAAAACAATGATAATATGTATATCAAAATCACAAAAAGGGCAGATAGTACCTGACAAGGCAGTACCCAGGAACAGGTATTCAAGGGGAAGTACCTGACACCCCAAACTGTTAGATATAGCTACTAAACATCCCTGAACCCTGGATTCCCCCATTCTCCTCATCTAATCCCTTTGGTAATAACCAGCTTTGGGGGCACCCAGATTTGTTTGTTAGCAAAGGTGGGTCATGCTGCCTTCCTGCTCAGGGCCTGTCTTCTATAGAAATTTCTACTGGTCTGTTAGCAGGTAATTTTATGGGATTGACTCTATGTAAATTTGATTGTTAGAACAAAGAGTGAATATTATTGCTCTAAGGCCTCATGGTGTTGGGGAATGGAACAAGGTCACTCTGTTGCCCATGCAGAAGTCACACTTCTGAAGTGTTTTGGGAATCAATCCTATTTCGAAGGAAAGAATCATGGCTTCACGAGGTTTCCACAGATAGGACAGCGACTTTCCCAAAAGACAAGTGTTCCCGCAGCTCTGCAAAACGGGGTGCCCCATGAGTTAGACACTTGTGGGTCTGTTTTTATGAATCTGTCAGCTGTGCATTGACTGTAGAGTCTTGTGGGCTCCAACACAAATATAATATATACTCACTCATAAGTGGCTTTAGACATAAAACAAAGAAAACCAGCCTGCAATTGATAATCCCAGAGAACTAGACAGCAAAGAAGACCCTAAGAGAGACATACATGGATCTAATCTACATGGGAAGTAGAAAAGACAAGATCTCCTGAGTAATTTGGGAGCGTGGGGATCATGGGAGAGGGTAGAAGGGAAGGGGGAAAGAAGGGAAGGGAGCAGATAGAAATATATAGCTCAATAAAAACAATGGGAAAAAAGGTTGTATAGGGTTGGGGAGATGGTCAGTCAGTAAAGTACATACAAGCACTTAAAAAAAAATGTACAACCAGTGTAGCTGCAGGGATGGAGAGGGGAGGAAGTCCTTCCAGGAAATTCCAAGGTCCAGGGCCTGAGTGCATCGTGTGCCTGCAGCTCTGAGAAGACAGCGTGGCACCTGCTGGGCACCCGGTTTTCTCCAGTCAACTGCAGAGACCAGGGTCAGAACCTCAGAACGGTGGCCTCTCTGCAAAGTAAACTCCAGGCAGTGAGGCTGACTCCTGATTTGGTGCTAGGACGGGGGGACTCTAGCCTGGTGGATTCACTGGGGCATAGAAATTGCCTTCCCTGGGGCCTACAGCACAGACTTGTAAGACCAACACAAATTTATTTGAAAATAGAAAGAACCACATAGAAATGCAAAGGCATTTCACGATGTAGTTTATGGGTTCAAAGCAAAAGTATCATCTTTGGAAAAATGCAAGCTGAGACAGCTCGTCAGTGACATTGAGTGAGGGTTATAATTTGATGCCAGAAGAAAAATTATTAAAGTCCTGGGAGCAACATCTGTGGATGGTGAGGGAAATGTCATCATTATTTTGAAATATTTGATATAAAATTTCAAGTTAGATTCAAACCCATTTGCATAATCTCACACATACACACACACACACACACACACACACACACACACACACAATCTCAACATTGTATTTGTCAATGAAGAAGGACTACTCATTAAATGGGAAGAACAAGGACACCACCAGGCTCAGAGGAGAAAGCAGGGTCCAGGATCTGGGTCAGCCCTGAGGTGATGTTGCCAGTGGGAAGGATGGCAGCAAGTGGTGTTTGGTCACATGACCTGCGTCTGGCTAGAGCTCTGCATCAGCACTGTGCGAAGATGGAAACAGAAGACTCTGGAGGCCATTTCAAACACAAGGTCATGCACCAAGTGCACTATCTGACTTTCATTTTTAACCTCGTTTTTATTACATTTTATTTATTTATAGAGGGTGTACATGCCATGGAATACATGTGGAGACCAGAGGACACCTTGCAGGAGTTGATTCTCTCCTTTTATCTCGTGAGCCCAGGCATTGAACTCAGGTCATCAGGCTTGGCAACAAACGCCTCTACCTGCTAAGCTATCTCAATAGCCCAATTTTCATTTTTTAGAGATTTCATTGTGAGGCTTAAATTCAATGTGCAATGTCTGTACCATGTAGTACTTTTTTCTTACCATTCCATAATGTAAACAAATGGACACTGTCACCAAGGGGTAAGTGTACGGCCCTGGGGATGAAAGCAGGTACTCAGAAGATTTCACCGAAGGACTGGGCATCTGGGTTCCAGGCAGGAGTGTTAATGCAAACCCCACTCCTCGCTGGCAGGTGTTCAGACAGTAGTAGGGTCTTTCTGAGCCTGGTTCCTCGTCTGGAGACTGGAACACATCACCTGACGAGTTGTATCAGCATGCAGAGGGCAAATTCACTAAGCAGAGCAAAATGACTCCGCGGCACACATCAGAAACCACACTGCAGATGTAACACCGACCAGAAAGGCAGTGGTCACTGGGGTGAGTGGGCTCTTCGGGCTTCAGTGCTCATGTCAAGTCCCAGCTGGATGAGGGCAGAGCTACATCTTCCAGACCAGGGCTCTGCTAACCACATGAACCCAGTAATTACAGACATAGCAGGGTCAGCTTACCGGCACTAGGTACTTGCCCTGCACATGGCTGTCTGAAACACAGTCCAAGGTCCATTTGCCTCTGGAGGCATTAGCTCAGGCAGGGTCCTTAGGGAACATCTGGCCTCAGTTTCCTGTGGGCCAACGACACTGGAAGGTGGCTCAAAGAGGGAAGGGCATGGCCCCTTCCCACAGATGCTCCTCATCACAGTTCACTCAAGCATCTTGAACCAGTCCCAGACTCCCTGAACACACTATGGCCCAAGTCAAGACCCTGTCAAATCCACTGAGGCTATCAGAGCTTCTGGCAGCATCATCTATCCAAGAGATGGGTCCTTACCAGTCCTTGGACCTAAAGAGAATTCTAGGAAGTCAGCAAGGTGCAGGGCGTTCTCCCACACAGATCAAATGGAGGCAGTTCCTGGGGACATCTTATCACACCCACTCCCACACACATACCCGCTGACTCCCTGGCACCATGCCTGGGAATGCATAGGCTCCATGGGTGTCCGGCTCATCTCTGCCTCTTGCCAGCTCTGTTGCCTCTATCCAGTGAGCAAGCCTCTGTGAGCCAAATGCCACAATAGATGCCGTTAGTATAGTGTGTGTGGCAGGGCAGGGTTCTTCCGAGGCCTTTCTTCTAGCCTTAGACACCACCTTCTCCTTGTGCACTTCCAGCTCAACCATCTATACCTATCTTGGTCCTGACTCCCTCCTTCTGTAACAACATCAATGATGCTGGGTGGGATCCGCCTGTATTACTTCATTTAGCTGAGTCAACTCAGTAAAGTCCCTGTCTCCAGACACAGTCACATCCTCGGTCCGAGGGCTATTCCACCTGACAGATTTCAAAGACTACCCTCAGCCACACAACAGTTAGCGCCCTTGTACTTTGCATGCCTCTGGACCCTCATCTCTCCTGTCTGCGGACGGCGGCATGAGCCTGTCTGTGCCTCGCATGGCCAGCATCTTCACGGGAGTTTTGGAGCGAGGTACTCACAACTTGCTTGTTGCCTCGACCAGCCTAGCCCACCTTCCCTCCTTACAAAGTGGGGGAAAAAGCAGGAAGCAGGGACAGTTTGAGCAAGAACGCCTGCAGGTGAATGCCTGTTCACAAGAACTTAGCCCTCTGCCTCTGTCCCCTGCCCTGCTCATCTGCCTCGGGGGGCGGGGCAGTTCAGGAGCCATTAATAGACACCTTGCCTAATTGCTGCATCACTCAGCTGGAGGAGAGGACTCCCAGGGGGTCTGCCCCATTCCCCCAAGACACCAGTCCCCCAAGGAGTCAGCATGAGCAGGGATGGTAGCCACATCTGCCACCACCAACCTGTCACTCTAGGTCAAGAACTGCTCTTGTCACTCCTGTCTCAGTTCTTCAGCACAGCAGGTACCCATGGGGCTCCATTATTAGCTCTCTCTACAGGGACACAATGGAGGCTCAGAGAGATCGATTTGCTCATCCAAAGTCACACAGCAAAAGCAGAGGCACCTTGGATGAGACCTTCACTCTACCGCACTGCCCACCAACTCAGGGTTAGTTCTCACAGTGACTGGGGAGGTGGCTCTGTTGGTGGAGTCCCTGCCGCAGAGCACAAGGGCCTGAAGTTTGGCTCCCCAGCAGCCACGTAAAACCCAACATGGTGGAGCGTATCCATCACCCAAGCATGGTTAGTGAAGGTGAGGGGATCCCTGGGGCCCCCGAATGGCCAGCTGGTGAGCTCCAAGTTCAATAAGAGACCCCATCTCAAAAAACAAGGTAGAGAACAACTTTACTGAGACACCCAACACTAACCTCTCGCTTCCACATGCAGAAACACGCATGCCCATGTACCCACACACACAGGTGCACACACACGAATACATATTCCTGTACACACACACACACACACGCTTGCATGCACACACTCCACTCATAACTTTAAAATATGTTCAAAGCAAAGACCCTCTTCTTTACGCTCTGGATGCTGGGTCAAGCTGATACTCTATATACAAACATGCTCTCAGTCCCAGTCTGAGGCCCCACAGCTGGGCTGGGGAGGTTAGGCCCAGGCTTTGCCAAGAAGCTGGGAGTCCCTGGAGCTAGCTCACAGTCCTGGGAACTCAGCTGGCACTGGACTCTAAGAGAGCGAGGTCAGAAACATAGGGTTCTCAGATCCCCAGGGCTCAGCATACAAGTGAGCACCAGTGGACAGCCTCTCCAGGCATTGCACTCAAGTGGTTAAGGCCCTAGGACAAGGCGTAGCTGGAGGTATGGGGCAGCCTACACCAGCTCTTCACAGCTGGTCAAAGGAAGCCGAGTGTTTTCAAAGTGCAAACTTTTCAATCCAGTATACCCTTGCCTAAGAATTCACCCCAGAGAGATGCCAGGGGTTGGCAAAAAAAAATGTATCTACAAAGCCAGGCATGGTGGTACAGGTTTATAATCCCAGCACTCCGGGTACTGAGACAGGAGGATTACAAGCACAAGGCTAACATGCACTACATAGGGAACACTTAAACAAAAACAAAAACACTCTCCAGGCCAAGAAGGGAAAGTTTTCTTTTCTAAAAAGAATTTATTTATATATGTGTGTGTATAACTATGTGTGTATGCATATGAGTGCATTGCCCATGGAGGCCAGAAGAGGGCGTTGGATCTCTTAGAGCTGGAGCTACAGGTGGCCAGATGTGAGCCTCCCTGCATGGGAGCTGGGAACCAAAGTCGGGTCCTTCAGAAGAGCAGCACATGCTCTCAACCTCTGAGCCACAGAGAGAGACATTTTCAAAGCTCAGATGCACAGCAGAGTGCATGCATGTGCTGAGGGCACGCGTGCTCTCAAACCTAAGGCAAAGCAAGACTTTCCTCCTAAGGGAGAAGATTGGGCAAATACTGACTCCTGTCAGTGGGTAGCAAGTCATATGCCCTTCTCCTTGAGCTCCTCTCTGTCTCCTGAGCTTTTCAGAACAAGTGTGTCATTATATCTAGAAAAGTGAGCATTTTAGTAAATCGGCAATATCGAGTTTATGGGACAGATTGTAACTTAGTCCTGGGGACCCGGGTAGCTGCCCTCAGATGAAGTATATGTGTGTGGTGTGGACTATGGCTTGCAGGAAATTCAAGAGACACCCGTGCCACAGAACAGCAGCTACTCACGTGCTCACTCTGGTCCTGTGTCAGCACGTGTGCAAGTTATCTCTTTCCCACCCAGCCCCACCTGTGGGGCAGCCTTCTCCATCCTCCTGAGGAATGGTCTGAACTGTCAGTCGGCCCACTCCTACCTTCCTTCCGTGGGACTCAGATTAGTGGGAAGCCACGGGGAAGGGGACTTTGAACCAATACGACAGCGGGGCCTGAACCTGGCCATCTTACTGGGTTTGGGAGCTGATCAGAGAAAGGCACGCAGTACGAGGCGGTTTTCTGATCACTTCATCAGTGAGCCCTAGGTGCTTATGCCCACTCCCCCAAGCAAGGTGGCCTTGTCACCCTAGCAGGCATCAGGCCTTTCTGAAGACTGAAGAGAGTGGGACTCTGAGCTACCCCTTCAGACCATGAGACCCCATTTCACCCTCTCCATCACAGTAGCTATAACAAACACTGGGGATGAGGTGGTGTTGTAGGAAGAGAGCAGCTGAGGCCCACCCTGTGTCATGCTGGGCATATCTGGCCTGTGCACATGGTTCCTTCCTTGCAGTCTGATCTGATTAGCATCACTGTCACTTGAGAGCTCTTTACCCATGGTCATACACCTGGCCAGGGACTGAGCAAACGTCAGACCCAGAAGGTGGAAAGTTGACTATGGCTACCAGGCCCCCTGTATCCAGCACTCTGGTACCCATGTGGTAGTGCCATCTTGGACCAATAAGGCTCAAACCTGAGGTCCTGGTGCTAAATGTTCTCATGTTGGCAAGCCACCTGAGCTCAACTGGCCAGGTCAGGTTCAGCAGAGTGGTTCTGGGGTATAGGCACAGATCTCAGCTGGTCTGAGCTCCTCACACAGGTTGGATTAGGGCTGCTCCTCTCCTTCAGCAGCCCAGGCTGAAGGCTCAGGAGAGATCAGCCTTCCAGACTCAGGTCCTGGGGCCTCTCAGTTGCTGGAGTGGAAGGATGGAAGAGAGACTAGGAAGGGCCTTCTGGAGTGTTCCAGAACTTTCAGGGAGAAGAACTAACAAAAGCAGAAAGTTAAAGAACTAAAGCGCACCTAAGACAAGTGTGGTCTAGGAAGCCTGGAAGACCCAGGCCTCCTCCAGTGCCATGTGCCAGGCATGGCTGCCAGGGGGAGCAAGCAGAGTCATTCTGGAGGAGCCCAGCTGCGTGCTCTGTACGGTCTCTGATCTGGAGAGGTGCAGAATTCCAAATGAATCCATCCACCAACTCCTTCCACTTCCTCAGACTGCTCAGAAGCTGAGCTCAGAGAGGTCCTTCCCAACAGGGAAGGGGCATGAGGAAAGTTGTATTGCTAACAATATAAAGAAGCAAAGCCGACTTTCACCCCTCAGATGCCAACAGCGGACTCACAAGTACAAAATCTGCATGGTGTGCATGTCCTTACTTCACCTTCCCTTCAGAGCCCCAGTTTTTCCTGAACCCCCCCAGACTCACACACCCATCATGGCCAGATGCACACTGGTAATTATCTCCCCAAACCTCTGGTGGAGACCAGTCTTCTTTGATTCTTGTCAAATCCCTTTAATTATGAGTTTGCAATTGGTACACTCACAGACTCCCCTGGGAGTGGGAGGCCTGCTTTCCACTATGCCAAGTTAGAAGAAAGTTGAGCAAGTTGAATTTTCAGAAAGAAGTGGATTTTGTAAAGTGCAAGTGTGCTCAGGGCTTGGCAAAGACCCAGCACCCCCAACAACCAGGCTCTACCCTGCTTTTTTCTTCCAGATGTTGGGAAGCTATAGTCTGTGCCAGCTGCAGACAGAAGACTTGCTGAGGACAGTTGACAAGAATGACCCAACAAGGACAGTCTGTGAGGTTTCCAAAGTCATTCAGGGTATGCCCAGATATGTGCGCGTGCATACACACACACACACACACACACACACACATGTACACGCATGCACGTACATGCACACATGCACACACATACACACAACTTGCCTGTAGCTCAGATACTCCTCCCTTTGTGTATGGGTAGCCTATGACTTGCTCTGATCGATCTAGCAAAAGTATTGTCAGGCACCGACTGGCCTCAAGGGACCTTATGGGACCCCATCCTACAAGAACCCTGCCCAGAATATCTACTGAAGGGTCTGTAACCAGAGAGAGTAGAAGCAAGCTGGCCCACCTCTGCCCATGAGACCCGATGGCCCAGGCAGGATCAACCACTATGTCCTAACTGAACACACAGAGATGACAGATGCTCTGAGGGACTGGAGCAGGGTGTCAGTTATGCACCAACAGCTGATTGATGCTGACATCCACCTCAGCCTTCTCCTGAGACTGTCCCAAGGGGCAGTGCTTGTGACAGGGCAGGCATCTTTACCCAGGCTGTTCACAGACACCCCAACTCTAAGGACACAAGAGAGAACTCCCAAAGCCCACACTGTCTTGGAATCCTAACACTTTACAGATTACTGTAAGAGCACTTCAGGCCCAGGATGACGTCCCGTCTTGTAGACGTACAGGGGGCCTTCCTCTGGCCTCACTGAAGTCATGGGTCCTGTGTAATAAATCATACACAGCCCTAGAACCTCCCAGGAGGGCCACTGCTTTTCTCCCTCTGTTGGGAACAAATGTTCCAGACATCCAGGATCCAGTTTCTTATAAGCACCCCAGTACTCCAAGTAACCAATCCCCCCAACCCAGGCTACATCCTTCTATGGTGACTTAACTGTCTTGCTATTCACAGCAGCCAGCATGCTGCCCAGAGGTCAGGAGCCTAATGTACCCTTGTTTCTGCTAATGGCCAGCTAGTGCCCCAGTATCTGTTTTGCACCTCTGATATGGACAAGGGTTTAGGATCATTACAGCCTGGTCACAGGGGTGAAGTCCTCACGTGAAGGGCAGTGCTGATGCAGGGAAGGTTGGGGAATTTGCACACCAGGACATCCTTCCCCACTCATCCCTGCAGGCCAGCTCCTGCACAAACCTGCTAATGTCTAAACTTGACTCCCTAAGGAAGAATGTCTTATGCTGGGCTTGCAGCTACAAGACTGGGTGTAGGAGATCATGGCCCAGACAGTCACCCCCTCTGCCAAACCAATGTCCCCAGCGGACACCTCTTCAGCTTCCCACCTGGCCATGTGGAGCCGGTAGACATAGCCTCCTCCAGTCCATCCTAGGCAGATAATTAGTCCATGGCCTTGCAATCTCTGCATTTTGAAATTCATCCTGAACCCTCATAACCCGCTGGGCTTCATATCAAATGCCCGCGTACTTTCATCTTGCCTTCATTAATTCTCACACCCGCACCCAGGCACAGAGCAGCCGTCTCTCCTCACAGGACCGTCTGCAGTCTCGGCCCTGCAAATTGATCGGCGCTTCCTCCTCCCTGGCATTTGCACAACGGGAGATAGTCTATGCGTCTGCGACTGGCCGGTGTCTCCTTTCCCTTCAATTTGCAGACAGCTCAGCTCCCAGCAAAGAAGGTGAGGTGAGATTAATTGGCAGAGCCGAATGAGGACTGTTCTGCCCCCAAAGTGGGCATGAGGCCACGGACAAGTCACTGTTTAATTGGTTACATGTGACCCTGTCCTTTTTTTTTTAAACTTAATTCTAAGTTTTACCATTTGAAGAATCATCAATATTAATTATTGCTGCCTTTCTCTGACTCACCCCTTACCCGGGAAAGGGCACATCCATTTCTCACAAGGAGGAAAATAGACTAGAGAGTGACCTTGAGATTTCAGAAAGGGAAGGCCTAGCTCCCTGTGATGGGGAAACTGAGGCTCCATGAGCAGCTGACTCCCCTGCCTTCTGATGTCTGTCTTGCTGTATGCCTGCCAAGAGGGAAAAGGGCAAAGGGTAGTTCCAGTACTGAGGGATGAAGCAAATCCAGGTTTTGCTCAAATCTTCTGGCACTTCTCAAGGGTTAGAAAGATCTTTGCTTGATATTTCCAAAAGGATGGACTCTTGACATTGCCACCAAGGAAATTGCCTGACACTTGAAGGCTTGATAGAAGTCTTCCAAGAAGCTCTGTAGAAATGACCGGGAAAGCCATGAGCTGGTTCTGGGCTAAGCATGTGACCAGACAAGGTCACTTGCTGCTCTCCCTCCAGAGCAGGTATGGAAGACCAAATGGAACTCTTAGGTTCAAGTAGGATCCTGTGTACTTGTAAGTGAACTGAGGTCCCCTCCAGCCACTATCCACAGGGATGGTGCCATCCTGCATCAGGACCTGCTCACCTGAGTGAATGTCCCAGAGCACATTAGACTCTAGACACAACGGTCCCTGAAATGACTGACATACAAGCAGGTAGCCCTGAGAACGGGCCCTGGGTTCTTTGTGGGGAAGAGTAAAGCCCATACAGATCCTGGTTGATCTTCGAGGATGTACCCACATCCCAGGATCTCATTGCAGAGCCACTGAAGGTCTGAGATTAGAATAGTGTGTCTATATCCCAAAGGACATTAATGATAGCCAACCCACTGTGTCAAAAAAAAAAAAAAAAAAAACTTGAGAAAAACAGGGCTAAGCTGGGCAATGGTGATGCACACCTTTAAGCCTAGTGTTCGGGAGGCAGAGGCAGGTGGATCTCTGTGAGTTTGAGGCCAGTCTGGTCTACAAGAGCTAGTGCCAGGACAGGCTCCAAAACTACAGAGAAACCCTGTCTTGAAACCCCCCACAAAAAATAAAAACAAAACAAAACAGGGTTGAATTAGACCCTGCCAAGAGCCTATAGGGAGCATCGCCTGACACTTCTGTGACTTCACATCTCAGGTGCCAGGAATGGCAAGTGACAATTTCTACTGTGAGAACCATGGAGTTTGGGGGGTTGACAACATTCTTGGGAATTAAGACAAAACCCATTGTGGAATCCCACCTGGCTAGGGGTATGGCTTGACGGCAGAGCACCTGCCCTGAGGCCCTGGAATTCCTCCCCCATGCCACAACAAAGGAAAGACGGGATATCACACTGACCACAGGTAGGGACCCATATTTCGTTCATTTTGTAGGAAGGCTAAGCTAAGGCACAGAGGTGGGAAACTAGCCAGGGTGGCCAGCAGAGGTACCAGTGCTCATGCACTGTGCTCCGTTCTATGTATCAGGAAGGGGAAGGCCACTTGCAGCCTCTCAGGGACAGAATGCATGGGTTCAGTTCTCACTGCCCACATTCAGGTGTGACACATCCTATGTCCTGAGAGACAAGCTAGGCAGCTGGGCTGTCGTGTGTGTGTGTGTGTGTGTGTGTGTGTGTGTGTGTGTGTGTGTGTGTGTGTGTGTGTGTGAAGATTGAGCAACAAAGGGTCCTGGGTGAGAACCATGTCATCAACCATCGACATAAGGGGGATGACGAGAGAAAAGAGGTTCAATGGAGAGCTATACCAGGGCCGCTAGCATGCCATAGGTGACTGGACACAAGGACCTAGTCACCAGACACTGGCACCTGAGCTCATAGCTTGCCATGTGGGCCTCCCTTCCCAGCAGGCCCTGGGATACCTGCTCCAAGCTTGAGCCCTCAAGTTCCAGAGGCTTCCATCACTGATTACAAAATATGGTTCTCTGAGCCGCCTGCTCTAATTGCAGGCAGCGATTACTCCCACAGTTTCAGGGCCAGCAGCTAGGCTAAGTGGCCGTCCCCAAAAGCCATTTCCTGCCTGGCTGGGTACAGAATGTTCTTTCCCTCTAAGTAAAATAAACAAGTCTGAACTCATTGGAGTTTCTATCTGCCGTCCACTAAAGGCTCCTAGCTCCTGAGTTTCCACACAACTAAGATTTATAGTGTCTATTCTCCTCAGAGCAGAGTCCCCAGATAATGTTAATAGATGGCTAGTTTCGTCAATAAATCCCTCTGGCAATGGAAATATCTATTTCAGATGAGTTCTCTGGAGCCATGCACCAAGTGTAGAGAGCACTTAGGCGGCTGCCACTCACCCCACGGGCAAGAGCACTTCTGCAGAGCTGGGTTGTGCCACTCTCCGCATCTCAGGACCCAGAGAGGTCTCGGGGCTTAGGGGTTAGGTGGGAAGTGTCCCTGAGGCAACAGAACCCCAGCCATCCCTGGGCTTAAGGAAAGGGGACCCAGGGGAAGTCTCACTGAGTGCCCACCATGCTCACTATGTGGGTGATGGATCTGTCCAGGTGTCATGGTTCCTCTACTCAGGCTTCTCTCCCTCCTAATCCCACCAGTTTAGGGGGTACCAATCTCTCTCTGCTTCTACCTGCATCTCCCGACCCTGGGGCTTCCGAGGGGGCTCTTACAGCTTCCTGAACTTGGGTTGTCAGGCCATCCCTCCTCACCCTAGGATATCACTTGTCCTGAAAGTTGACCTTCCTGAACAGAACCCTCCCGAGCTCCGGGGTTTCCATTCATATTAAGAAGGAGGCAGCCAAAAGCATGTGAGGGGGAATCTTCTGCTACCTGAGACCCTGCACAGCTGGATCCCCAGCTTCTCTTCACGAGCGGACAGTGTCAGGACCATACCTCTGTCCCCTCTGCAGTAGGACCTTCTCTGTAGTATCCTGTCCCCCTGCTGAAGGCACCTAACCCTGAGGCCCAGGAGGAACCGCCTTCTTCAAGATGTTCTCCTGGGGCTGGAAGATTGTAACTTCAGCCTGCGCCATATAACAAAATTCTGTCAAGGAGAAGGAATCAAGAAAAGGAAGGGTTATGGAAAGAAGGGGGAAAGAAAGAGAGAGGGAGGAGGGAAGGAGGGAGGGAGGGGAGGAGGAAGGGAGGGGAGGAGGGAGGGAGAGAGGAAGGGAGGGAGGAAAGGACATAGCTCTGGTTAATTCTAGAGCAGAAGATGGAGACAGATTCTCTGGTATCAATAATAAGAATTAGTGGAGAAGGCAGCACTCACATTTACCTCTGTGTTCTGTATTAAAATTGCTCTCATGTGTCACTGCCAGCACACAAGTGACACA
Source organism: Ondatra zibethicus (assembly GCA_004026605.1). NCBI lineage: Eukaryota > Metazoa > Chordata > Mammalia > Rodentia > Cricetidae > Ondatra > Ondatra zibethicus. The sequence continues at coordinate 95,635 of PVIU01003617.1, forward strand.
TTTACTTAAGTTAGTCACTGCTATTGTCAGAGTATTTGCCTACAGGAGGCACAGACAGACTCGCCTGATGACTTTCCTCCATGGCCAGGTTCGCCCTCATCGGGACAGTAAGGCATGGCCACATGGATCCAGAAGTAGTAGGGACTGGCTGGGCTGTTTCTTTTCTAAGCAGAAGCCCTGTAGCCTGGGAAGCCAGGCTATGCTTTCACACATCTTACTGTCTGTCACTGGGGACATGGGACATCAGGAAAAAGCTGTTTTCCACCCCCTAGCTCCAATACTGGTGTCACCCAGATCTAAACCTACTTAGACCCACCCATGCCAGGAGAGTGTCTGGCCTCTGCTCCACCAGGCTTCCAGAGCTGATGCCATGGTTCTGGACACTGTCTCTTGCTCACTTAGTACACGGTGGGACCCACCTGGGCCAGTGAGCACAGAACAGCAAATCCCTCAAAAGCCTGTTGGGTATGTAGGCTGGATGGTAGAGTCACCTCTGGCACATTAGGCTAGCCTCAGAAATCAGGTCCTGTGGTGGGCTGACATTCCCAGATAGTTCTCACCCTTTTCCCTATAAACCCCTGAGTTGAAACAACTTCTCCCAGTATCTCCTCTGCTCCTGGTCTCCCCTCACACCTAATCAGGGGGATTCCCTCCACCTCTGCCTTCCCAGCATCCTCCTCCAAGGTGTCCTCACAAGCGCTGGGTCCCATGGGACATCCCTGTGTGTTTGCTTTTTCTCCTGGACACCATCATGCTGCTTCCCTTATCGTGAGTTGCAAGCTGCTCGACACAGCGACACAGCGCAGAGGCTCCTGGGACGTGCAGTTCAACACAACAGGGCGCAACAGGAGCTGGGTTAAGCTCCACAAAGAAGTGATTTGTGGAAGGTCAGGAGGGGTCATAAGGACAAAGACTCTGGAGACCCCAGGGGAGAAAGATGCCACAGAGAACAATGCTGCAGCCCAGCCAGGGTATTCTCTGGCTCCAAGATCAGCACTGCTATCAGAAAGCCAGCACCCCCAAGCTTCCCTCACGGGCCTCATAGGCTCTGGCTGTGCAAATTTGTGGTCCAAGACCTTTTTGATGTCAGGAAAATGCAGTCTTGACACGCCAGGGCTCTGCCAAGAAGATGTTCTGCTAGGCAAAAAAACTAAGAGCTCGGTCAGTGGCACAGCTACTCTATCCTGAGACCCAGGTTGTTTCCAGTGGTAGAAGGAGAGATGAGCATGGGGGGCAAATGGACAGTAGACAGGATGGGTGAATAGATAAGTGGATTGGAGGGTAGATAGGAAGATGGGGGAACAGATGAGAGAATAGATGAATGAGAAGCTGGATGGGTGGATGAATGGATGATGATGGATGGATGGATGGATGATGGAAGGATGGATAATGGGTGGATGGATAGATGAATGGATGAATACATGAATGGATAATGGAAGGATGGATAGATGGATGATGGATGGATTGATGATGAATGAATAGATGAATGGATAATGGATGGATGGATGATGGATAGATGATGGATAAATGGATGGATGGATGGATGGATGGATACAATGGATGGGCAGATGAATGGATAGATAGATGGATGATGGGCAGACTAATGGGAAATGGATCCATAGGAAATGTTAGAGGCTCCAGGCAGGATACTTTCATTCCCCTGTAATCCTGATGGCCCTGTTACTTACCAGGTCCAACAGTTCCTGGATCATGCCAAAGCCAACGGACCAGGTTGGTCATACCACATGACTTCCTAGTGACAATATTGGCCCTCTAGCCCCTTGTACATAGGACTTTCCAGCAGAAACACAAACCTGTATATTGAAGGTCCTTGGTCAGCAGGGATCTCAGGCAAGCCTCTCACTTTGCTCACTGAGCACCTTTGCATTTGTCTGGTACCCTTTGCCTCCATGGTGACCGTCTCCTGCTTGGGGAGTTGGTGATACATACTCCAGGAATGAAGTAGGAGGACTCAAAACCAGCTGCCTATGTCTCTGGGCTCAGGAGGCCACCACTATCTCAACAAAGCCCCATGGAAGCAGTGGAGCTCCAATTTCACCCAGGATGATCAGATAGTGAGAGAGGCCATTGCTTGGCGTCAGGACCAAGTACCATGACCCTTAAATCCACTGCAGCTTTAGGGACCATCAGTCACCATGAAACACAGTGCACATGGCAGCATGAGGATGGGACACCCAACACAGCTGCATGTCACTCATGCAAATCCTCCTCCTCTTCATGGACATGTTGTCTGCCCCCCCACCCCATCCTAAATGCTCCAGAGGACATCTATTCTGGGCAAACACAGATGATTTTTCTGCAGATTGGAGAGATGCCACACTGTCCCCAGAGGACACCTGTGTGCTCTTAGTCTCCTCTCAGCTAAGTTCCCTGTTCTGGAGTCTGCACATGTACATGTGTGTGAGACAGATGACCCAGGCCAGGAGTGTTCAGAGTTAGAAGCGACCTCCTGGCCTCCAGATTCTGATTCTGAGTTTCTCCATACCCGGTGTTCTACCTCAGTCAGCTCCTAAGGATGCATCTCCACTCGGGGGTCCATATCTTCCACAAAGACAGGCTTTGCTTGCTAACATGAGACTCTTGAAATCACTGGCAAGGAGATGCCTGAAATCTGCTGGGCCTTGGAGGAGCTGGGAGGATGAGTCGTCCAAGGCGAAAGTAATAGCTGTTTGGTCACATCAAGGCCTTCAGTGCAGGCGAGGCTATTAAGGCCTGAGATGAGAAATGGAGAAGGTTTGCAAAGTACTGTGATGTGTCATTTTCCTGAGAAAGAGGTGGCTGTCCTTAGGGCACCCAGCACGACAGGCCCCCAAAACAGAAAGAGCCTCTCTTTCCAGCCACACGGAAAACAGGCAGCTTCCCCAGTGGGTCACCATGTCCCAGGACTAAGGAGCCATTTTCTCTCCATGTTCACCTCCCCCGGGACAGGATGGAACAAGTCAGACCTGGTAAGCACTGGAATTGGTTTGCTGGGGTTCAGGTAACAGCAGGAAATTGGCCACAGTGTCCAGCTTCCATGACCTGCAGCAGCACAGCCACCAAACTAAGGAAATACAGGGGCATGCTTCAGGGAAATGTGCCTGGGGGGATGTCCATCCTTCAGTGGAAAGCAAGAGGGACCCTGCAACGTTGGTGGTCTGGGCTGCTGCAGTGGCTTCTCCCTATTCTGCCACTGGTACCTGATATTCCCCTGTCCCCAGCACAAGCAAGTCAGATTGCAAGGATTCTGCAGCCATTGGATTAGTAACAGCCATTTCTATCCACAGGTAGCCAACTTGACTTCCTTCTAGAGAAGACTAATAAGATAAGGAGTGGGTGTGGCCCACACTGTGCCCCCCTCCCAAGAACTACGAACTGACGGGCAGCAACTGAATCCACCCAGGCTCTGGAATCAGGGACTGTGTAGCTGAGGACAGAACACGAGAGAAGGCACCAGATAGGCCCCAGACGGACATCACACAGTTGTTGCCTAGAGACTCCTTAGCAAAGCAGAGGATGCCATCTGGGGAGAGATGGGGGTCAGGGTTTCATGGAGAGTGAGCTAAGGACCAGCAATCTTCCTCGTGGACCCAGGATATTTATGTCTCATTCCCCAGACTTCCTATCTGAGCTGCCTCATGAAGATTCCATAAGACCGTGTTACAGGAGATGGAAGACAGCCAGATCTAAGAGCCAGGGGTCTGGTCTCCACTCTTAGTTCATCAATAAGGGACTCAGTTTCCCCACTGGGTAAAGGAAAGGTGAGCAAATTTCAGGGTCAGGGGCTTTCAGATCCTTAAAGTTTTGATAACCTGTGAAGGGGACAGCTAGGAATCTCCACCCAGCCACAGAGTCTCCCTCTTGCTAAGCCTTGATACACCCTCACTTTGCCCAAGAGGGGTGATAGAAAGCTTTCTGGACCCACCATGGGGTAAGAATCCTGTCCCCTCCACCCCAGCATGATCTCACCTAAAGCCTCACCAATCACAGCCCTTAGTTAGCTTCCAATCACTACCTTCCTCCTATCTTTGCCTTCCCCTCCTTTGCCCAGGCCTGGTGCAGGAGGTCCTTCTGTCTATGTGTTGCTTTCATTGGTTGAATAAAGAAACTGCCTTGGCCTTTTGATAGGGCAGGACTTAGGTAGGCGGAGAAGACAGAACTGAATTCTGGGAGAAAGAAAGCAGAGTGAGAAAACTGCCATGGAGCTGCCAGAATCAGACATGCTGAATCTTTCTCGTAAGCCACGACCTCGTGGTGATATATACAGATTAATAGAGATGGGTTAAATCAAGATGTAAGAGTTAGCCAATAAGAGGCTAGAGATAATGGGCCAGGCAGTGTTTAAATGAATACAGTTTCTGTGTGATTATTTTGGGTGTAAGCTAGCAGGGCAGCCAGGATGAAAAGCAGGCTCTCTCCTCCTCCTGTTACACAGGGTCCTCGTAAGCACCCCTGGCTTGGGATCCTAGGGACCCTTGGTTCCCACCCACAAAGACCCAAAGCTGAGGAGGACTCATTAAGCTGAAATCAGGGCATTACTGACAGGGCTACGCTCCTTCTGAGGCCCCGAGAAACACGCTTCTCTTCCTGCTTCTAGAGGTGCCCGCATTCCTGGTCTCCCAGCCTACTGTCCTCATTGGAGTCAGCCTCCACCACTGGAATCTCACACACCTGCACAGCTCTGACTCAGCCCTGGACCTCCTCTTTCATCCTGAGGACTCTGAAGATTAGGGTAACTCATCCAACACCCCCAGAATGGTCTCTGGCCCAACACCCTTAGTTAGCCACATCCCCAGAAACCCTTCTGTCGTGTGTGTCGACTTTCCTATTGCTATAACGAACATCATGACCAAAGGCAACTGAGGGGAGGAAAGAGTTTATCTGAATTGTATTTTCAAGTCATGATCCATCACTGAGGGCAGGGACCGCGGAGGAACACAACTTGCTGGCTAGCTCACTCTGCCTCACTCACTGGCTCGTGCTCTGATTCTTCTACACAGGCCAGGACCACCTGCCCAAGGAATGGTGCTGCCTACAGAGGGCTGAGCCCTCCCAGCTCAGTTAATAATGGAGACTGTCCCTCACAGATGTGTCCACAGACCAACCTGATCTGAGCAATTCCTCAGTTGAGGAGTCCTCTCTCAAAGGGGTTGAGGCTGTGTCAAGGTGACAGTTAAGGCTAATCAGAATCCTCATCCCTAGGCTCAGGGGATTAGAATGGAAACATCTTCAAGGGTCCTGACTCTGGCAGCCACATAGGTCTTAGGCAGGTTAACCTAGGGTCAGTCCCGGGGACTTTTCCCAGGGGAAGACCTCTCCAGGACCCTGGGGACAGAGATAGGGACAGTGAGTACAATCTAGCTCGTGCTGATAACCAGCCTGAAGACACTAAAGGTTGAGCTAGCTCCCCAGTATGCAGGAGTCAGGCAAGGGGCATGAGCCAGCCAAGGACCCCCATGCACTAGCAGAGGTCACAGGCAATACTCACCACACAGCCATGGTAGGCAAGAAGATGTCAAACTCAGAGGTCAGAGATGTGGCCAAGGCCAGACCCTGATCGGTCTGTGTAGCTTTAGCTAAGAGCATCCTTATCCTCCCGACAGTCTCCTGGGACTCATCTTTTCTTCTTTGTCCATTTTCCCAGCATAACAATGGTTCGATAGTGTCCCAATCACTCAGGAGTCGCCCATCCATGAAATAGCCAAGCCTGCATACCGTCCAGATAAACTGACCATTTATTAGAACCAGCTTGGACTCTCTGGATCCAGCCTTGGAGTCCGGGCAGTGGAGGCCCCCCTCCCAGGCTATGGTGAGGAAGGGGATGTTGTGACACCATCCCCAACCCCTCCTCACTGAGGCAAAGTCCCAGCCCCTTCCCCAGTCAAGATGGAATAGCAGCGAATGCTGTTTTTTCAACTTTGCTCTGAAGGGATTTCCTTGATCTGGAGCTAATTGTATTGGCATTAACCTGTTTTAACAGGACTAAAGTATCAATAAATCATTTTTTAGTAGCTCTTCTTATTACAGCCCTCTGTTAATGCATCGCACTCACGGTGACAAACAGCCATGAAACCATGGCTTTCCTGTAATACACTTTGTCTTTTTAAGCCTTTTTTTCCCTTCCTGCTACTTCAGAGACTTCTAAAGTTGATTTAAAGGTGAGTAAAGATGAACGCAAGGCTGCCACAGTGCCTTGGCCATGCCTGCCTGCTCTCCACCAGAGTGCTATCTCTCGATGGCCACCCGCCTATTCTGCCTTCACCGAATGCTATCAGGACTAAGTCACAGTAAACAGGGACTTAGGGAAGGGGCTCAGAGCCAAGTCTTACACAGAACAAGTCTTTGTGGAAATTTTCTGAAGCAGCCAAACCCAAATGCCAAAATATCAGCACCGAGATTGCCAAAATCTAGTGTGGAGTTTCCTGGCAGCCAGGGCAAAAAAGGAAATACTTTCTGTATTTTATTTATCTCCAATCAAAAAGAAACTGACTGATGCATATTTCAGGAGATGCTCATTCGCAGTTCTGGATTCTGGGAGGACTCTGCCACTCTATTTAGGAACACCACGAATGAACAGGACATCACAGCAGCTCCCCCTTACTGAGCTCCCAGGAGGCCCAAGCATGGACCCAGACCCTACAAGATAGGATCTGTTCTGCTCCCAGATGCACACGAGAAGTTATGGCACAGGAAGGACAAAGAACTGGCACCTTTCAGCTCCCATCTTGCCTGCTGACATCTATAGAGAAGGTTCCAGAACATGCCGGGGTGGTGTTGAGAAAATAAATAACAGCAGGCTCACACTGTTAGAGTGTGCTTGCTCCCAAGATACCTCCTTCAGCATCACCCTAGGGACAAACTGTTTGGTCTTGAACATGAAATGCAGACAACACGGGTTCAAAGCATCCCAGCTCTTATCACCTGTACCCAGGGCAAGCCCTTCCGAGTCCACATGGCTATGGCCATAAAATGTACTTTGCCATTCTGCACAGCTAAATGAGAAAAATCAATGCAGGGCTCTGGGGCATCATGGTAGATGGTGAGCTCTTGGTGGCTGGTGGCCAGAGTCGGACGACACAGTGCCCTCCTTGCCTAAATCCAGGGACATCACCTAACGGCAGCACTGAGGTCCCGATTCATTTAAATCATACAGGTCCAGAGCTGTTCATGGAATGAATACCTTCTTTAACAGCTCCAAAGGGGGTGTCTGTGTCCCAGTCTCACTCAGACGCTCCACTGGAGACCTATAGGGTTTGGGGAACAGCCCTTGCCACCCAGAGCCCTTTAGCTTTACATTTTTCTGGATATGCATCAAATGAGCTGCGCCCTTTAATGAACATTCCCCACCCAATAGATCACAAGAACAAAGTTCTCCAAGTTGTTTTAGAAGGCCTGATGCTGGGAGCATGCCCTGAGATGTACTCAGCACCTGTGCCATGGGGGCACTCACCCATGACAACCAGCTCTGAAAGCCTGGTCGCCATGGTGAGAGGGCAAAGCCTGAGTTGGGCCACTTGGTTTTGTAGGAGGGTACATTTCTGTCTGGGACACACACCCCTCTAAGAGAACCTAACTATGCAACGGGGACACTGCCAGCAGACAGCTGTCCTGGAAAAGCCTAACACCAGAGGGAAATGGCTCACACCACATCTGGAGATGGCTGGGACCCAAACCCATGCAGAAGGAGCCAGGTAAGCTGGTCAACCCTATCGTGGCCCAAGTACCTACTGTCAGTCACTGGTCAGCCATCAGAGCTACACAGAGTAGATACGCCCTGGGAGCTTGAACCATCAGAAACTTTATCCCTGTTGCCGGATAGACAATAGCATAGAGCAATCTGTTTGTATTTGAATTTAGATATTTAGTTCATCATGGATTTGGGCATTCATTTTGGTATTTAAAATTATTGCATTAAAAAGTATTTATTTTGGAGTGGAAGAGACCTCTGAGTTAGTCCAAGGCTTGCCCCTCAAGCATGAGAACCTGTGTTTAGTCTCCAATATCCACACATAAAAGATGTTTTGGGCATCTGTAATCCCAGCCCTGGAAAGAAGGAAGCAGGAGAGTGTCTGGGGTTCACTGGCCAGTCAGTCTCACCAAATTTATTATCACCCAAGCAGCGATAAACTGTCTCAAAAAATATAGTGGAGAGGAATTGAGGAAGATACCCGATATCAACCCCCGGCTTACACACACACACACACACACACATACACACACACACCATATACCACACACACACACACACATGAACATCACACACCACATACACACACACACACACCACACACCATACACACATACACCACATATACACACAACACACACACATAAGCAATCTTTATTGTGATGGTGGAGTTTTGAGGGTCCCTTGCAGATTAGCTGGAGATCTCCCTAGGCCACTTAGCACTGAAATGGTGCCACACTTCTGGATCTGGGCCACCTATGTCTGTCAAAGCCTTGTCTCTTCCTGCTGAGGGTTAAGGATGCCCAATTCTCTAGGTTCCCACTTCCTGTTTTCAGCCAGGAAGGATAATTAATCCTGTTGATCCCTAATTGACTCGAGGTGGCTCAAATACCAAACATGATATCATTTCCTTCATGGGGGATTTCTTTACTGAAACTGGCTTTCAGTCTTCTTTGGAAGAAAAGAATAAGAAAATTAAAGCCGCAGGAAGATAAGAGAGCAGAAAATAACCAGAGCGTATTTACATATGCAATCAGGAGCTGTGAAAGGCTGGGAACAAAGAAGAACAAAGCTCGTGCGCACGAACACACAGGCACATAGACACACGCTCAAACACACACACACACACACACACACACATCAGGGAGGCTGTGAATACTGAGCAGGGAGCCAATAGCTGTGATCCTGGAGGCTGTGGCCACTGCTCAGCATCCCATGGAGACAGTGTCTGGCATCTAGAAGGTTTTTGAGGCTTGCTCTGTTGGTCACTCCGGATAGACTCCTCCCCTTGAAAGACCCCCTCACACACACACTTGCTATTCTAGAAAAGTCTATTTCACAGTGTGCAGTCCACAGGAGTCCTCGTGGTGGGAAAGAGAATTCTCAGTGCTGGTTACTTTAGGAAGTGGGGAGAGCGGCTGTGGTGGAGGGGAGGACTGGGCTTGCAGACACAAGTCTCTAGTAGTCTTCAGTTCCTGGGACACTGTTGTGAGTGAATGGGTGCCATGCATGCCGCCAGGGGGAAGACACTAACTGCAATGCTCCACTGAGGTCTTGTTTCCATCTCCCACACTGGCAGTGATATTTCATTTGTATTTTAATAAAGAAAGCTTGCCTGACAATCAGAGAGTGGAACTGGTCAGCCTACAGACCAGGCAGTGGGGACACACACCTTTAATCCTAGCAGCCACACTAGTTGCCATAGAAACAGGGGGTGGTGGATTCCACCAGAGAGGATTATAAATCCACCAGAGAGGATTATAATCCACCAGAGAGGATTATTAAACAGGAGGAGACAGTTCTCACACACAGTCTCATTCTGAGATTCCCGGAGGCAGGATCGCCATTGCAGACTGAGGTAGAGGTAAGAGCCAGTAGCTGGCTGTTTTGCTTTTCTGACCTTCAGTATGAACCCTAATATCTGTCTCTGGGTTTTATTAATCATGTTACACACACTGATGTGAACAACCCACCCCACGACTGCCACCACAGGGCCTTTTGGGGTGCTGTTGTGTGAATAGGTAGAAGGCATTGAGTCAGGCCTTCTTATCCCTGCTGGGGACTCAGAGAGGGTGACTCTGTGACCCTGTCACACAGCAAAGAGGCAACCACACCCAGATGAGAAGCCACACCCATTTCACATAGGTCACAATATGCAACTCTGTCATTGTACGGTGAGTATGGGATCCATGATACATAAATGAATGAATATGGATATATTCCAATAAATTGACAAAAACAGGCCATGAGGCACATGTACCATCTGCAGTTCTCTGAATGGGTGTGGCCAAGAATGTCTTGTCTCTTAAACCTGTCATCTTTTCAGCCCCAAGGTTAACTTTTGAAACTGTCTCAGAACCACAGTGACTTAGGAAGGGAATATGTGATGTGTCCCTGTTGTCAACGAAAGGCAATTATGTAAAAAATTTAACTATAATAGTTTAATCATTGGACTTTGGGGAAGAAAAATAAACTATGTAATATGCATACAATAATTTGTCACTTATGCATTTTTTGTTTTATCATTCATCTTGGTCTGTCAACAGCCCACCAGGCAAATGCAATAATAATCAAATTCCATTTGCTTAGATATTTTGCCAGCTTTCAGTTATCAATAGGATAACCTGCACATTTTTCCATGCTGTTCTTGCAAAGGTATATTTGTCAAGACAGAAAGCATGGAAGCAGTTCATTGACTTGAATTATAATTCATAAATATTTGAAAGTATAGTAGGCGGGTCTGTGTTTATACTTTTGCCCGAAGCCTCACAAATGTGAGAGTTGGGGCAGGGTAATGGCAGGGAAGGAGGGAGATGGAATTAGGAAAGGGAATTAGAGGATTCTACACTTCTAGAACATTCTATTTCCCACAGGGCTGGTGGCTGTGTGGGAAGACATTGCTACTTTTCTCTACCGAGTAGTCACAGTTTTTTTTTCTCATTCTTTTGAATGCAAGATACCAAAAATAGTACATATAAAATGGAAGAAAAGTAGAGATGCAAGAAGGGTTTGCCTCATACAGGGGTCAGAAGGGTCGCACGTGCAGGATGAGGCAGCATGGGAAGAGACACACAAGAGCCTGCTCTGTGGGCTGGAGTGCCTGTCTCCTAGCCGAGGCTTGACTGTGCATCAGCTCTGCTGGGAGAGGAGAGCCTGTTGACATTTCCCCTACCAGAATTGTTAATAACAGGTTTTCTTTCCTATCGATTCTAAACACAGTGCTTTCCCATTTTGGGAAATTCGGAGACGAAGACTAAAGAGCAGGGATCTAACTCATGACCCGGGGGAAAAGCACTGAAGACTGCATATTATAGCCTTTCAGAGCATGTCTGTCTTTCCATCTGTAATTTTCCATGATTGAGATCGGTCTCCCAAGATAATTTCTACCTTGTTTTTCCCACTTAATATGCTAGACGTTCCCTCTGTGTTATTACAAACTCATTGTAAGCATCTTTGGCTGCATAATTTACTTAATCATCTTCTCATTAGAGGACATTTAGGCAGGCTCTAGTTTCTCACTCTCGCAAATTACCAGGATATGAACAGCATGGAGGATCCCCACTCGCTTCTCAGGACCGACATCTGGAGATGGCCCGAGATGGCCTGGGAGAGTCCTTAAGATTCCAGAAGCAGCTACTGAAGATTCTATGTGTGCATGGCCCCTACCTTTCCCATTTGTACATGACATGTGGTCATCCCAGGACACGCATTCCTTACTAAACATATCTGAATGCCACAGGGAGGCAGACAGATTTAAAATCGCATCCCAGCTGTGCAAAACATTGTCTGGGCCCTCTCAAGTGCCACCACCTCTCTGAGCCTTGAATTTCTCATCTTTCATCGAGACAGACAGACTCATGATCAGGTATAGTACTCAGAAGGGCTTAAATCACTGGGGGTGAGTACCTCACCCAGTGACCACATCTAATAAATGATGGCTAACACTAACGTTTTTAAGCCTGTCTCCTTAATTATTTCATCAAAATGTTTCAGGGAAGTCCCTGATTGACCTGGCTTGAGTCATGTGTCATCCCCTGAGCACTGGCAATGACTGTGAACTCTGATTGGCTTTCCAGACCCGTGCTCTCCTCTGAGCCAATGACCTTTGACTCTAATGGAAAGTGCAGGATGTTGTGCCCACCCTGAAGCTGCAGCTAGGTCAGCCCTACCCAAACTGTAAGAGCTGAGAATTCTGAGTCCCAAAGAAATGAATTATATTCTGAAAGGAAAAAGGCTACACAGAACAATGTCCAGGCTACTTTGGGGATCAGCTGGGGTCCCCGATAAGCCCCGCTGAGACCACAGGGACACAGGAGTGTAACCTATACAGTATGTGTTTCCATGGGAGGAAACCCAGAACAAAGCAAGGTGGAGGAGGCTGGAGGCTGCTGCGGCGGCTTCTCAAGATGAAGAGAGTAGAGGCTGAATGGTGGTTCGGTGGAGAAAACACTTGCTACATAAGCATGCGGGCTAAAGTTCAGATCCCCAGCATCAGCGAAAGTGTCAGGTACACATGACAGCTACCTACAACCACGGCACTCAGGAGGACGGGGACAGAGGTTCCCCAGAACACACTGGCTGGCCAGACTAACCACATCCGCAGTCACTGGTTCCAGGGACGATTTTGGCTCGTGAGTAATGTGGAGAGCGTTCAAGGAAGACTCTCTACATCAGCCTCAGATCTCCACTCTTCCACACACTTTTGTACCTGCACATGTGCACAAATGTGTGTGTGTGTGTGTGTGTGTGTGTGAGAGAGAGAGAGAGAGAGAGAGAGAGAGAGAGAGAGAGAGAGAGAGAGAGAGAGAAGAGTCTAGAGAGTTAGGGATTTGAGTGGGCATGCTACCCCAAAGACAGCAGTAGCTGTTTTCCCTGCCCAGGAGCCAGCACCTCCATCAGGAAAGTGTGGGCACAACCTTTGCCAACTGGTACTCCCAGAATGTTCTGACAGACACATTCACACACCCAGCCCCATCCCAAAGCCTCCTTTGAGGAGCCCTGCTGGGCACCAAAGGCAAATGGACATGCATGGGCTCCAGCAGTAGAAATGAGCATCTTCAAGCAACTTCTAGGCTCTCCTGACACCCACCACCTACCCAAGAAGACACAGGAGCCATGAAGCCCACTCTGGACACGGGACTCCTCAAAGTACCAAGACCCATGATAAGGTCCAAGACCTGAGATAAGTTCCTGACTCATTCCTGACTCTTCCATGGGAGCTACAAGTCATGCTGGAAAGGACTTTAAAGTTTCAAGACCACTGAACTCCCATCAACTCAGGCCATGGGGACACAGAGGCCTAAGGTGACCCAGACTGTCCAGAACCGATGCCCAGGACTCTTCTCTCTTTCCACTCCTTCCCAGTTCAATGTTCTTGTCATAGCTGAGCCCCTCTGGGTGAGAATATTTTTGTCACCTCACCAAGACAACTACAGGGTGGGCTTCCTTTGAGAGCCTGGTTTTGCAGAACTATAAAACGGAGGTGTCAAACTTGCCTGCTTGCAAGTTCCCTGTCAGTATCTGAAATCCCATCAGTTGTATACAAACTTTTGACATCATGACATGATGTTGTTGTCTATAAAATCTGTACTCTAAACTGCACAGTAAGATTGCAAAAAGCCATACACAGACCTCAATCTCTCATAGTGTTTAAGTGAGTTTATAATTTAATATGGGGCCGATTCATAGCCATCCACAGCTGCATGGAGCCACAGGTTGGACACATCTGGAATTCAGAGCAGTGGTGACTTTAAGGCCAACAGCAAACACATGGAGTGACAGGGAGAGTCGCCAAGCCTAGCAGACACAGCGACCTCCTCCTGCCACCACTGATTAAATGGCTTCATCTCCACCTTGAGTCACTTGGCTTCTGAGCTGGCAGATTAATTTTATCTTAAATCTTCAGCTAGCAAGCACATCAGAATGGAGGTTATTTTTACAAGCAGATATGGTAACAAAACAGAAATTATATCTGTATTTGGGCAGCATCTGCCAACACTACCGAGTGCACTGGGAGAGGCCCAGTGGCTGCATGGGCCAGTAGCTAGCAGTCCCTTCTCTGCTGGAGAGGAAGCACTGAGGGCTGCCTCTCTGCTCAGCTCTGCTGAGTCCCAGGAACAAATCAGTCACTCCCTGAGCACAGATGAATTTGGACAAATGATGAATTACCTACTAGACACCCCAGTGGTCCACTATGCAACCGCCAGACTGGAGGCAGCACTCTAGCAACACACAAGGTAAAGGATTCCCTGGGCCATGGGAGACCCTGGCCAGGCAGAAACTATTCAAGGACACTTCCCAGAGATTGCAATGTGTATCCCGGTTTGGGTTTTTATTGCTGTGAAGAGACACCATGTCTATGACAATTCTTATAAAGAAAAGCATTTAATTAAGGGGGCTTGCTTACAGTTTCAGAGGTTCAGTCCATTATCATCATGGTGGGGAGCATGGCAGGGAACAGGCAGATATGGGGCTGGAGCTGAGAGTACCACATCTTGACTCAGAGGCAACAGGAAGTTGACTAACTGTCACACTGAGGGAAGCATAAGAAAAGAGATCTCAAAGCCCGCCCCCACAGTGACACACTTCCTCCAACAAGGCTACATCTCCTAATAGTGCCACTCCCTTTGGGAGCCATCTTCTTTGAAACCATCACACCATGGCTGTGTCTTGAGGGCAAACAGGATTCAGATTCACACTGGATAAAAAGAAGGGGAGCATGATGATCAGGAAGAAAGAGCTGCAGTGAAGGGTGCCCAGGATGGAAGACGGGAAAGGCCTGAAGGGACAGCACATCTACAGGCAGGAACTCGGGTCTGCACCTGGAGATGCACGGGAGGAAGTCATACAAGGGTCTTCCCTCTGCTTCCTACAGAAGAACAGAGCAGAGCCCCAGAGGGGAAGTGCTAAAACTTCAGAAAAAAGAGGAGGCAGTGGCTGCAGAAGGCATTAGAATGAGGGAAGGTAATAATCTAACCCTTATAGGTTGAGGCTCCATCCATGGGCACTGGTCCCTGATCAACCAGACATCTTCCCCTACACTTGTAACCCAGAGTCAAAGAAATAAAACATCCCCCCCACACACACACACATACATCTTTAGAATAAAAATAACACTACATGAAGGTTTTCAAATCCTCACCAGCTGTGGAATAATCTTCTTGTACACTGTAAAGATTTGTCACTTGAATTGGTTTAATAAAACACTGATTGGCCAGTAGCCAGGCAGAAGGTTTAGGCAGGGTGACCAGACTAAAGGGTCTGTGAAGAGGAACTATAGAGGCAGAGAGTCGTCAGCAGATGCAGAGAAGCAAGATGAGAGTGCCCTACTGAGAAAAGGTGCCAAGCCACGTGGTGAAACCTAGGTAAGAATTATGGGTTAATTTAAGCGCAAGAGCTAGTTAGTAATAAGCCTGAGTCACTGACCAAGCATTTACAAGTAATATTAAGTCTCTGAGTGGTTATTTGGGAATTGGAGGGTGGGAAAGAATTGTCTATTTTCACTCAAACCAAGATCACAAACAGCTTCAAAGATGGATCTTGTCCTCATCCATCTGAATCTGTGGATCTGACAGAAGTTGCCAAGACCCTTAAAAGCAGAAGGAGGGGAGGAGAGAAAGAACACATGTTGCTACCTTCAGGGCTTCCTGGCAAGGCAGAGCCATTGGGTGCTTGTTGTATGTCACTGGGTCTTTCCTCCGTCATTCGGGAAGGGGCCAGCACTCACTTTTACTCATGTTGCTGTGTATCAGTGTGCTACCGCAGCATTTTCCATCTTTCCCACTGGGTGGGGGATTACCTGCCTGAGTGATGCTTGGTCAAGAGTCTCCTTGACCGCAGGGTGAGAAAGGAATGGTGTTGAGTCATTGAAGATTCTCTCTTCTTTTCTCCTCTGTTGTTAACATTGCTCCAGAGAGTGTGCTTTTTAGTTCAGGGCCCAGATGAAGAGCCAAAGCTACCATGATGAGAGTGTCTTGTGAGCAAGAACTTTTGGGGATGCTGTTACTGCAGCAGAATTTATCTTAAGTTGTCTGTTTGATATGAAGCCAGAGTTGAGGTAATTCATAGAGCTGGCAGCTGACCCCAGTTTGGACCTATCTCTCTATGCTTTGTCTGGCTCTGCCTGCCTCTCCTGGCAACAGAAAACAGTGGAACCAAGGAGACAATCCAACATGGCTGCACTAGAGTCAACTGGGAACAGGAAACTTCAACTCTGAAATTGCCTCCATGTGAAAAAGTCTATGGGCTACTTTCTTGATTGATGGCTAATGCAGGAGGGTCCAGCCCATTGTGGACAGTGCCCCCCTTGGGCAAATGGTTCTGGAAGAAACCGTAGAGAGCAAGTCAGTAAGCAGCATTCATCTGAGGTCCCTGCCTTTGGTTCTGCTGGGACCCTGTTCTGACTTCCCTTAGTGATGGACTGTAAGACAAAATAAACCCTTCCCCCTCCCAAATTGCTTTTGATCATGGTGGTTATCTCAGCAACAGAACCAAAACTGGAATAATGGCAATGAGTTTTCAGATGGGCTTATGAGAAAAGCCTGTGTCTCTTGATCTCTTCATTATGCCAAGTGCTGTGTCAACGCTCTTTGGGTGACCCCAAGAAACAGAGGAGAGGAGACCCCTCAGCTCAAAGGTAGGAACACTGAGAGCACACATGGCATTCCAATATGAGTTTACCAGATTCTTGTCCTAGTATCTGTTCAGTGCCTCACAGAATGAATATGGTTGCACACAAGGACCAATTCCCCTGCCAATAAGCATATCAGCAGCTTCCAGGCTCTGGGGATCACAAACAACACAGCTGTTCTGGTGTAGATCACGGGTGAGAGAGCACACGGCTCCATAGACTGTAGCCACGACTCCAGGGAAACCAGGATCTGGAAGTGGGACTACAGAGATGAAGAATACATGCATACATATGCTCAGCTTTGACAGGCACCAAGATATTATCCATTAAAACAAAACAAAACAACCCTGCACTGATTGGAACAATCTCCACACTCACTGACAGTATAAGACCAGCTGATTCCCAACACCATTACCAACCCAGGCTATCAGCAATATTTAAAACACACAAACCCAGCATCTAAAAGGCAGTGTTTAGCTGTGTTTGACCCCCTTCTGAAGCCTCTTTGAACGATCAGCAGCCCACTGGGCTCTGTCCTCACCAGAAGTCTTCTGAAGGCACCTTTTCCTGGAGGAGCCCTTCCTTAGGCCTGAGGCCTTCTCCTCCATCCCACACCGGTGTGCTCTAGACAGAGGCTCTAGATATCTCTGCAGCTCCTCATCCTGTGAAAGATGCCTAAGATACACGTGCTCAGGCTGAGCACATCAGTGCACGCGCCTGCAAAGCACACACTGTGCATCTGGAAGTTTGCTTAACATTCTACCCCCAGGGTCTCAGAAAATGAGACCATGCAGGTTTGGGAATGGGGTTATATCACCCCAACTTTCAAAGTCTGCACAGGGTTTATATGTAACAGGGAGGGAATATGAGAACCCCCTCTACTGCCATGCTAGTCTTCTGTGCTGTTCTGTTTTTGAGAGAAGGTCTCATGTAGCACAGACTGGCCTCAAACTCACTATGCAGTCAAGGATGACTTTGAAACCCTGACTCTCCTGCTCGACATTCTGAGTGCTGGGATTACAGACGTGAGCCACCACATCCTGCTTCCACCGTCCTTAATAGCCAATATATGGTTCAACATGAGTGCCCATAAGGAAAATGTGGCATCAATAGACTAACACTGGGGGCTGGGGAGATGGCTTAGCAGGAAAAGTGCTCAGCACACAAACATGAGGACCCGAGTTCAGATCCCCAGAACCCACATAAAGCTGGACACAGTATATTTACAATCCCAGTGCTCCTTCAGCAAACTGGGAAGTAGAGACAGGATGGGGAGCTGTTGAGCCAGCAGTGTACCCAGGGGTCAACAAGAGATCCTGCCTCAAAAAAGATGAAGGTGAGAAGCAACATACAAAGTTGTCCTCGGCCCTCCCACATGCACACCATGGCATGTGGACATGATGGCATGCATGTACCTGTACTCACATATGCAAACATGCATACACAAAACCAGGTAAAATATTTGGGTGACTTAAGGATAGGCGAACACAATAGGGTAGCCTAGCCTTGCCTAGCACCTGTGAACCGAGGGGTTCAATCCCCAACACCACACAATAACAAAAATAACAAGATCTCACTCCATATCCCAGGCTATCCTAGAATTCACTATGTAGCTCAGGCTGGTCTCCTTCCTTGACCTCCTAATAATATGATTCCTTTTTTTCCATTACAAAGTCTAAAGCAAACAAAAGAAAGATTTTTCATAAGTTACTTGGTAAAAAAAAAAAATCTGTCCCGATGTCCCATAAGACAGCCTGGAATCTTTGCTCTACTTTCTTGGTTTGAATAGTCATGCTTTGCTTCTAAGATAAATTCGATTGGGGAGTATTTACTCTGGACCCCACAGGCAACATTAGGAACTGTGTTGCATGCTATATGATCTTCCCCAACTGCAGCAGGAAGAAGCAGCAGCAATGGGAAGCTTACCTGTCACTGAGGCTGCAGCTAAGAAATTACAGCCCTGTCTGTACATCCTCCTGGTACAGACAAAAAGAAAAAAAAGAAAAGGGGAAAAAAGGCAGAAGACGGGTGCCTCTCCTCCAGAGCACGCTACCAAATGACAGAGTTCAACCTGACCCAGCTGGGCCCTTGCCTCAGCCTGGTCCTGCAACTCCCAGCTTCTAAAGGGAATCTCTGACTTGTGCACACTGCAGTGAAAACTTGGTAAGAACTTCATATTTGTATGGCGACACTTGGCCTTATTTTGAGGGACAAAGACAGGCCCCTTAAGCTTACTTGTCTCATTGGGGTTGCGGTTCCAGGATGGCATCATGGCTCATCAATGCCCTCCAGGTTCTGGGATCCCTAGCAGGGTCTAGGGGACAGAGGAACACTCTCCCCCAGGCAAGGCCGAAGCCTGCCCATGGGAGGATGGCTGGCTCCCTCCCTAGCAGGCTAGTTTAATTAAAAGAGGATGAACGCAGGGTGCTTTTGGAGACATCATTAGCCGATCAAAGCCTCAGGTAGAAGGCAGTAATTGCATTTCACAGAAGCTTTACTGCTATCAAGGCAGAAGCAATCAATAATTAAATTAAAAATGGAAACAGGTTGCTCCCTGACTTAGCAGCTACCCAGTGAGCTCCATGAGGTGCTAAGGCCTGGAGAGAGAGAGAGAGAGAGAGAGAGAGAGAGAGAGAGAGAGAGAGAGAGAGAGAGAGAGAGAGAGAATGTGTATGCGTGTTCAGCCTCACCACAGTCCCTGATCCACCAAGAGAGGACCGCCACGAACAGTTTACTCCCATCCAAGGCTGGAATGGCCTTTGACACAACTAGTTCTGAAATATTATCATAGTGTGATTCCACATCCAGCAAGACAGATGCGTGAGGGGAACGGAGGAGCTGGCTACAGAGAAACCACCTGGGCGCTGAGGACTCCTTGAAACTCTGAGAATTCTGTGTTCTAGGGCTGACTGACAGTCTGCCACCATGTCCTCCCTGCTCTTGTTCTCCCTCCCTCTCTCTCTCTCCTTCTACCCTCTCTCTCCCTCCTTTCCTCCTTTCCTCTCTCTCACTCTTTCTCACTCTAACTCCCTCTCCCTCCCCCTCCCTCTTTATTTCTCTCCCTCTTCCCCCCACCCCTCAAACCCTCCCCCGCCTAACACACACACAACCCTCCCCCCAGCTCTCTGACAGTTTGTTACACTCAAGGTCATGTGATGTCCCCACCACAAGCAGTGTGAGTTGCTGCCAACCTGTGAGACCCTTCACTTTGCACGGTGTCCGCTCACCCAGCCCCTTGAGGGTGGCTCCACTTGGGATGCAGATGGAAGCAAGCTGGGAGGACAAGAATGCTTCAGTAAGATGTGGACTGTGGTAGACGGACCTTGGCAAGAATGTCTTCTGTCCTGGTCTCCAGGAACTGGGTTCTAGGTTTACCTCTCCAGAGGCAGAATATGAAGCCTGGGGTAGGGACACACGGTGACACATCTTCAGCCTCCCTCCTGAACGCCCACAGTGGGTGTGGCATAGTTGGGAGGAAGCAGAGAAGCTGGGCATATCCCAGGCCATCTCTGCTTACACTTATCCCTTATGGGAAGCCTGGGCACCTTCTCTGGCTGCTGAGGAGAGCGCTGGCAGGAACAGAGGGTTTCTACCTATGTGTCCAGCAACCTTCCTCCCCCAAGGCTCTGAAATGTAACCCCTTCTCTCCGCCATGCTTCCCAGTCTGCAGGACCAGCTGGTAGAATTCTTCAAGGTCTATCAAAGTCACCTCCTCTGTTCAGATCTGCCAAGTCTGAGAGCGGATCCTCAGTTCGAGATGAAGGTGGGGAGAGGAGGGAGAGCAACCCCTTCCACCTCAACTGCCGAGATCGAAGTGTCTCGATGTCATGTGCACTGACTCGCTGAGCATGCACTCTGTCCTTGGCACTGGGCCAGCGTGAGGAGACAGACTGAACAAGAGGACATGGTTTCTGTCCTCAGGAAAGCCCAGCAGAGACAGCCTGAACTGAACAGACCACCTGATAGCTGGCAAAGAACCCAGAATTTGGGGATTGATGGTGAGCTCAGTGGAATGGTCCAGCAGCTGAACAGGGCCACCAACCTGGCCTCCAGACACCAAGAAAGGTAGACCAACTGCATCCGAAAGGCCAGGAGTCATGCAAAACCTTGGCTACCTGCCTCAGCAGGATGCAAGGGCAGATGAAATGGGAAGGATTGGCCTAGGTGACCGATGGGACCAGAAGGACCAGAAGTCAGTCTATTTAGAGAGCTCGGTCCAGAGCAGAAGGATAAGCTGCCTCTGGGACATGGGGACTCCGATCACAAGGGAAATCTGGGAGTGTCGAGGAAGGTTTCGTGAACGTGACCAGGGGAAAGGGGTAGGTGCTTCGGAGGCCATGCTGAGAAACCAACAGCAGAGGGAGAGGCTCAGAGGAGGAACTGGACACAGAATACCACCAGGGCATAAGGAAAAGGGTCCCTGAATGCTGGGTACAGAAAAACAACTGTGAAGTCCCCAGCACTCCCAGGGGAAGGAGAGAGAGAGAGAGATGATGTGTGTTTTAGAAACATTCATCTGAGCCAACAGGAACATTTGAGAAAATTCAGCTTCATTAAATGAATATGAACACAAGCTAAAGCAACCGTGTGTCATTCCAGCCCACTTTGCTATGGTCCAATGACACCAAATAAAGAGAGCAACCTGGAGTCACAGCAACCTGCACTCCATGTGAGAGTCTCCTAGGCACCCAGACACTTGCGGCAAGGAACCAGTAACTGCAGAAATCATCCGACCATGGTCTTTTGGCAGGAAAGAAGCCAGTCTCTACACAGGTCACACCATGTCCTGAATGTCACCATTCCTGTGGGATGGTTAGCGAAGGTTCATCTCACTACTGCACAGATGCTTTATGAATGTTGTGCTGAATTTGCTCAATTTATAATTACAAATAACAAATTAAAGGACTCTAAAAATGACAGACATTGGGGGAGGATGCACAAAGAAAGGAAGGGTCCTGGCTACATCAGGAAAGTGTTATCCGTAATTTTTTTCTTTTCTTCTTCTTTTTTTTTTTTGGGGGGGAGGGGGTTGAGACAGGGTTTCTCAATAGCTATAGAGACTGTCCTGGAACTTTCTCTGTAGACCAGGCTGACCTCAAACTCACAGAGATCCTGCCTCTGCCTCCAGAGTTCTGGGATTAAAGGCGTGCGCCACCACCGCCTGGCATGAGTGATATTTTTAAAGCTTGATCGTATCTTGATTTCTTTCTCAGTTACTGTGATAAAATGTCCTAAAAGGAGGTACCTTAGGGGAAGAGAGGGGTTGTTTGGGCACCCAGTTCCAGGCCACAGAGCACTGGAGAAGTCACAGCAGCAGTAGCTCCAAGCAGCCCGTCACTTCACACCACAGTCAGAAAACAGAACAATGAACGCATGCACAAACTAGTGCTCAGCTCAGCCTCTTCAATCTGGCACAGTCCTGGATCCCTCTGGCCAGGGAAAGGTGCCTGACACTCACGGTGGATGGGTCTTCCCACTGTAACGATCTGTTCTGTCCCTTTAAGAGATAAGCCACACCCACTCCCTCCCCCTCTGCCGAGGCAAACTGATCTTCAGCTTCCAGCCTCAGTCCTTTCCTTTCCATCTCCCTCTCAAGGAGGCAGCTTCTGCCCCTCCTTTCTCTCCATTTCTCCCCTTCCCCCTTCTGTTTCTGTTTGCCTCTCTCTCTGCTCTTCCCCCTCTTCCTTTCCCTTCCATAACCCAGTAAATAAATACCCAGCCTCACTCTGCATGGCATGCCTATCCATGTCTCTGTCTCTCACTTGCCATGTGGCTCACTGCCTGCTACCTGCTGCCCCTCAGAGACCTGCAGCATTTTACTTTTACCATTACATTAGTGCTGTGACTTGGCCAGGCTCTTCACATTCTCTCTGGCCTGTGGTTTGCAGGCTGAGGACATGTGGAACCCTGGGCTCAGGAACCAGGTTTCTTTACAACAGCTCTGCATTGTATCTGCCTGGGCGAAATTTACGCACACCACTAGCTTCAATTGCTGAGTTTCCCCCATTCTGGTCAGGTTCTCTGAACCTGAGGAATTGACTGCTGAGCTCCTGGAAATCGTCTGGTGTTCCTAGAAATGGGGGGACAGCCCCCCAACCATGGCCTTAATGGCTACGGTTGAACCCTTCACTGACATTCATCTCTGGATTGCTTCCCTTAGCTGAAATCATGTTTGGACAATCCAGGGTCAGTCCTCCCACTACTGGGGACCCAGGGTCCCTCAGATTTTTCTTTCTCCTTTTTTCTTTTCTTTTTTTCCCTCCACTGTGAAAGGCCGCTCAGAGCCACCTCTGGCCTCTCTGGCTTCTGAGTCACCCCAACAGGAGCCAGTCGGGCTTTTGCACCCCACCTGTAGGCAGAGGATGCTCTCCTATAAGCCCTTCAGTGTTTGCCACCAATTCACACCCCACCTATAGAGGGGAAACATCTTCTTATAGGCCTTGTGGTGTCGCCATTTTCGTGGGTTTTCACAGTTTCAGCTGGGGTAGCAAGCCATCCATGTCTGTCAATCCAGCCTCTCCCTGGGATGGATGCCTTTTAGAGGCCCTAAAACCCCAGGCCTTAATGCCATACTTACAGATTCCCACACTTGTTCATCTTTGTTCAAAGAATGCCCTCCTTACAATTTAGACAACAATTTAAAGTGGCAGCCTAGTGACACCTTTGATCCCAACAGTCTATGGGAACTTTCCAACTACTGTCAGCACACAGGCAAATGGAAGGAGTTTCCTCAAATTGTCACTGCCACTGCTACTGCTGCCAACAAGATTGTTTGGATCCACAAGGCAGCTGTTTTCACTTCCAACCTTTTGCTACCCACCGTGGCTTGTGGTAAGGTGGCTCAGCAACAGGGCGGATCATGCCTCTAGGTCTCTCTTATTATTAAACTTAAAATCCCTACAGTTCAATAATTGTGGCTTTTCCATACAACATGTGACCACTGTCATTATGACTGAAGTCAGGTGAACTTACCACCATCTTAACTGAGAGCCAGGTCAGGTGACCAAGTTCTGCCATCTTTACTGAGGTATTCCCTGTCTGGTCCCACAAGGCTGACTCTGTTGCATGTGTGTTTTGTGCAGTGGCATGCCATTGGTAGGGCCCACGAAGAGCATCCACTTCACCTAGTTCCTGTTCACTCTGTGTGTATGTTCATACATGTAACTTAAATACACCTATGTTTACTGTTAAATGTTATAATTGTCTGTACATTGCATCTTGTTTTAGACTACAAAAACAATAAGTCTCATGTTTTAAACTGGTATGTACTTTGAAGCCTCTTACAAAAATACTTTATATTTAATCCAACCCTCATTTCTCTACTACTGCCAGTTCTGCCATTAACCTTCTATTGCAAGCAGTTTTTTCTTCTTTCTGTCTTTTTACAAGTGTAAATCTTACCTGTTAAGAGCCAGTACAGTCAAACTCAGACCCAGCTCTCTATACAGATTCTATACTGTAGTTAAACCTGATAAACAGCCCTCAATTGCTCAGAGATCTGGGAAATATGGCATTTAAATATTTAATTATTAAAAGACTTTTTCATAACAAAAAGAGACAGGTTGGCTCCTAGCAGCAGCATTCTACTTCCTCCAAAGAAGATAGAAGACAAATGGGCACAGAACAATGTACATCCTCAATATGTTTCAACTGCCAAGCACTGACCACTGGGCAAACTACCTTTCATCCAAACTAAAGATCTCCAGACAATGGAAAGAATTGCTGGAATCGACAACCTATCTGCTCAGGTCAAGGTAGGCTTGTCTTCCTACAGATTTCTTAGCTCACAGGATCTTCTGGAGCCTGGCAGGCCCTGTGCTCAACAGTAAAAGGCAAATACAACCTTCAGCAAACATGGAGAACCCCAGGAGCAGCTCTAGGTGCCAACCAAGTAAGTTCTCTGTCGTTTTTAATCAGTAACTCAAGTAAAATTTCATCCTTCTCAAAAATCTCTGATGCAGTTTGACAGCTGAGAGGTTTTTTCAGTTTAAAAGGACAACCTCACCAAACAAATTTCAGTAAAATACAAATACAAGTTATTAAGATGTGTACTTGCAAGTTATAAAGGTGTGAGGACAAATACAAGTTAACAAAATTCTCTCTCACACTGCCTTCCATAGTCTTAGAAATACTTTTCATTGTACAAAAACATCTGTCACAGTCATTCTAATATAAATATACTGCTGTCTAAAACTTATGTTTTCATAAACCCAAAGAATTCTTGTGAGTTCCGGGGAGCTGAATTGAAGGATCCACCTTAAACAGGTCAGATACACCCCCCTCAATTCCCTGGTCCTAATTTTTTCCCCTAAACTTAACTTTGTCATCTGTTCTGCCAATACCTTAAACAGGTATAAGAGACACCAGACATTTCCATACCACAAACACTGAACAGGAACAAACATACCAGCCTCCCCAGGATGTGACCAGAACCCAGATTTCTCAGGTTTCCCCCCCCAAGATGATGCCAACAAATAAGCAGGAAGCAGTCTTGAGAATCCGCTGCCCCAATTCCTTTTTATTAGTTGTGCCTAAACTCCCACCTTTTTATTATAAAAAAGAGATAGGAATGTAATGGTCTGCTCTGTCCCTTTAAGAGACAAGCCACTCCCCCATCTGCCAAGGCAGGTTGATCTTCAGCTTCCAGGCTGGGTCCTTTCCTTTCTATCTCTCTCTCAAAGAGGCAACTTCTGCCTCTCCTTTATCTCCATTTCTTCCCTTCCCCCTTCTATTTCTGTTTCTCTATCTCTCTCTCTGCCTCTCTCTCTCTCTCTGCCTCTCTCTGCTCTTCGCTCTTCTCCCCTTCCCTTCCATAACCCACTAAATAAATATCCAACTTCATACTGCATGGCGTGCCTATCCATGTCTCTGTATCCCACTGCTTGCTACCTGCCACCGCTCAGGGAACTGTGGCATGGTCTCATGGCCTGCTGCCCACTGCCACCGCTCAGGGACCTGCAGCATTTCTGCTGCTATGTCCCTTGGGGACCTGCAGCATTTTACTTTTACCATTGCTCCCACCATCCAAGATAATTCCCCAAAGGCATGCTAAGCCAACCTCATCTAGACAATGCTGCACTGAGACTTTCATCTTTTTAGATCTTGTTGAGTTGACAATTAAAACTAGCCATCATTGGGCTGGAGAGATGGCTCAGTGGTTAAGAGCACTGACTGCTCTTCCCAAGGACCTGGGTTCAATTCCCAGCACCCACATGGCAGCTCACAACTGTCTGAAAATCCAGTTCCAGAGGATCTGACACCTTCACACCAATGCACATAAAATAAAAAGTTAAATAAACCATAAAATTAAAAAAAACTAGCCATCATCAATAGTAGCACAAAAATATACAATTATACATTACAATTATACAAAACACAATACAGAAATACCCAGTTCCCAGTCAGGTGGTCTGGGGGGAGTAGCCCTACCTCTTCCATGGCACCAGCATCTCTAGAGTCCCAGGGTCACTCACATCACATCTGCGTTCATCCAATGTGTATCACTTGTGTACACACTGAGCAGTCAGTTGGTCTTATAATGCTATTGTCCCTAAATCACTCTTATTCCAGGACTGCTGCCTTAGCTACTGATTTACTACTGTGAAAGACATTATGACCAAGGCAACACTTGTAAAAGAAAGCACTTATTTGGAGGCTTGTGTATACTTTTAGAGGGTTAGTTCACGCACATCATTGCAGAAAGCAGCCAGGCATGGCACTGGAACCAGAGCTGAGAGCCTGACACCCTGACTCACAGGCAGCAGGCAGACAGACAGACTAGGCCAGCTTTTGGCTTTTGAAACTGCAGAGCCTACTCCCACTGATAGACTTCCTTCAACAAGGCCACGCCTACTCCAACAAGGCTACACCTCCTAATCCTTCCCAAAGAGTTCTACTCCATGGTAACTAAGCACTGAAATATAAGCCTATGGGGCCATTGTCATTCAAGCCTCCACATTCCATCTCTAGCTGGTAAACCACAGAGATGATTCCACAGCCCCTTTCTTGTACCCTTGACTCTAAAGCCAGAGCCATGTAATTAAAGCTGCCAAGTTCTTCTGCTTGAAACCTGGCCCTCTCCTTGAATTAGATTTGCATAAACTTTTAAGTACATGAAATACCTCAAGCCTTTCCTTTCAAAGCTTGCAGGATTAACTGGATAGGGTCTTGCCCTGAGGGCACCACTCCCTTTATTCCACTTAGCATCAGGATTTTCTTTCAACATTTTTATCTCCTTTAGCACAAGACATGGCTCCAACACTATCTTTCCTGGTGTCCTTTTGCTCCTCACATTGTACATTTTTTTAATTTCTCTTTGTCCAGCTTGCTTCTTTTCATTATTGATCTACATAAGAGCGATCACTAATAACCACATGACACAGACAATACGAGGCTGTATGGAAGTCTCCTCTGCCAATGACATTAGTCCAAAACTCTTCCATTTTGCCTCAGGCAGATTTTTAGGACAAGGGCAAAAAGCAGTCACATTCTTTGCCAAAACATTCCACGAATGGTCTCTAAGCCAGCTGATAACACTAGGCCCCCATAAAACCTCTGGAGCTGGGGCCCTACAGCCCACATTACCCTCAGCACTGCTGTCTTCCATGTCCCTTCTAAGATGACCCATTAAGCCCCTCTTAAGTCCAAATTCCCAAAGTTCAAATTCCTCCAAACAACAGTATGGCCAAGCTGGTTACAGCAGAACTATCACAGCAGTACCCTAGTCCGTGGTCTCTGTTTCTGTCTTAGTTACTGCTCTATTACTCTGAAGAGATACCATAACCAATACAACTCTTAGAAGAGAAAGCATTTAATTGGGAACTTGATTACAGTTTCAGAGGGCAGTCCATGATCATCATGGCAGGAAGTAGACAGTCATGGCACTGGAGCCTTAACTGAGACCTTTACAACCTGATCCACAGGTAGACAGTCTGCCAGATAATCCTAGGTTCTGGGAAGTTAACAGTTCACACTGCCCATCACATGCCTGTGCACATGCATGCACACACACACACACACACACACACACATACACACACACACATCATTTTCCTCCAGGGTCTATCTCTGTCCTGCATCTGTAGTATTTTCAGAATCATGTGTTTTAGTATGATTTAAATTTTTATAAAATATGATTCATGAGCTTACATGAACTTTTAATCAATGCATTTTACAACCCCTCCCCTTTAAAAAAAAAGAGACACTTCTAGCTTAGAAATTCTTCTCTCTGCAGGAATGTAGGCTCCTCCCAAGCCCAGAGGGAGTCATGGTGAGCAGACAGCATTTCCCAGATTGATGCTTCTACTGTTCAGCAAGCAGAAGAGTATTGCTGTCTTTGACCTCTATTCATGGTGTGTGTGTGCACATACATGCAGATGCACCTGTGTATACACACTACACACACAAAAGCAGAGGTCAACCTCAGGCGACACTGTCCACATCTTTTAGAGACAAGGTCTTTCACTGAGAGGAGATTCACCCAATCAGGCTAGGCTGGCTACCTAGCAAGTGCAGGGACCCTGTGTCCACCACACAAGCATTGGTATTACAAGTGTGCTCTAACAAGTCTGGCTTTTCTCATGGGCACCAAGGATCTAACTTGGATCTTCACCCTTGCGTGCCAGGCCCTCTAATGACTGAGGCATCTGCTAGCCCCATACAGGTAGGTATTTTTTGATGCACAGTATTTCACAACAAAATGTGTAGAACAGAGCCTAGCTATTCATGATTCTCCTTGACAACTGGTCCAGTCACAGATGCCAGAAATTCTGGGCCTTCCTACCAGCTCCCTCCCCACCTTATCACAAATGGACCTGAGGAGAGAAAAGAACTATGCTTACAGGCTCCACCCACAGGTCAAGAGATGCCAAATGTGAGTCAGAATTACTTGTACTGGAGTTTCACTTTGTGCCACATGCAGCCCCCACTCACCTCACCAGGGCCATGTGCACTCCCCTCCCACCTCAGCAGATCCCCTGTGCAGTCCCTCCCTAGCCTTCTTGGGATAAATGGCAGCTGTGTTCCTGCATGAGAGCTTTGTTTTCCATAATTACAATTTGCTAAAAATGTTAATAACTGACATTTGTGGATTCTATTCATGATTGCTTTAATTAAGGATTTCCAACTGATTTTTATACAACTGTGTCCAAAACTTAAAGGTTTGGTTTACAAAGGGCTCAGTGCCATCATAGGGTACTGGAGTCAGCTTGCCAAGTAATTGTTCAAGGGCTCGAATTCTCAGGAAATCTGATGCTTGGGAAAACAGGAGTACTGTCATTCAAAGCTATGGTAGATTTTAATAAATGTATTTTTAAGAGCACACGGTGGTTGATTTCAAGGTTCTCTGAGTGTAGGTGTTGAGAATGACTACCATTAAGGTAAGAAGATTGCTGTGCCTCTTTGGAAAGGACCATGGCCACACAAGCACATCTCCACACTCAATGAGGGAGAATTATTTTATACTGTGTGACATTAGTTTTACCAAAATTTTTTTTCCTACTGAAACTGTGAGAACAGAAAACATGGTTTCCACTCTGAGTTTTCAGATGAGTTCACAACAGCATCCTGATGTCACCAGCAACAGAAGGGGCTTAAATCCCCATCGACCTGGTAATCAGAGGAAATGATATGGCAAAGCTTGCATGCAGCAAGGGTGTAAATCTGGGATCTTTATGTGGCTTCCAAAGTCTTCCTCCTGGCTGAGGTGCAGATCAGAACTGGTGCCTCAGCTTTTGTGTATCAGAAGAGCACCTGAAGGGGAAACTGAGAAAATTGGTGCTGAGGACGGGCAATGGATCCAGGTGAAAACTCTTGACTCACAAGGGTATGCAATTCTCCTACAACTTACCAAAACCTTCAGAGATGCTGCCTCTGCAGCTGTTCCTGTACAGTACCTGCATCACATGTTGGAGTAGGAGCGGGGTGTGAATGCCAACCAATGAACATTCAATTTGAGGCTTTTGAGTTCGGTGATCCCAAACAATTGATGAGTGGTTGGAGAACAGCAAGGGAGGCCATATCACATGTGGTACAAATCTCTGTAGTAGGCTTGCTGACCACTCCCGGACTCTGCCGTGGACAACCTGACTCTCTAAAAACCCTTTATAGACAGGCTTCATATACTCCTGACTTCCTCCTACTCTCTGGGACAGCCTGCTCAAGCAGGCAGGGACAAGTCTCAGGTGGTCACCAAGAGGCCACCAAGTTGACTAGTTGTTACAAACTGGATTCCCAGGAATCAGACTGGATCATAGTCAAGTCCATTGCTGCAGTTTGGACTTAAGATGTCCCCAATGGAATCATGCCTTGATTACTCATTCCCCAGCATGTGGAGCTATTATGAAAGCTATGGAACCATAATGTGCTGAGGCCTATTAGCAGAAGTGGGAAACAAGAAGCAGGCGCTTGGAGGTTCTAGCCTGTGTTCTGTGCTTTCTGTTTGCTTCCTTCTGTCTGATGTCCACCTCTGACTCCCACCAACACAGACAGAGCCAGTCCACATGCTATCTCCACTCTGTAAATGAAAATCTCTCAGAAATCACAAGTCAAAATAAACCTTTCAGCCACTGCATCAAAAATAAAAGACCAAGATGGAGAATAGGCAACCAAAATGTGGAGTTGACATGTGATAAATAGCCATGCGGTTTTTAAGTCTTTGGAACGAGTTTTCGTGAGGAATTTGGAAAGGTTTAAGACCATTGGCTGGAGATGCCCTAGGATGCTATAAACAGAACTCAGTGAGTGATTCTGGGGGAGCTCAGAAGACTGGAATAATGACAGTGGAATTTATAGACAGATCCAAAGCTCTGTCGGGAACTGTTCTAGGCACTATTCATGCTACATGCTGGCTAATATCTGAGTACACTCTGTTCAGGTCCTAAGAATATGAGACAGGATGGATTTTTTAAAGTGAACTAATTTGGGGTTTGGTTTTTTTTTAGGAGGGTATGTGTGCACATGCCCATGCACCAGAGGCCAGAAGAGAAATAAGATCTGATGGATCTGGAGTTCCATCTAGTTGCAAGATACCCAACCTGCATACTAGGAACCAAAGCCCATTTCTTTACAGAAACAAGTGCTCTTAGGCCCTGAGCCACCTCTCCAGCCCCTAGAATGGATTGGTTTGTTTGGTAGAGGACACCTCAAGATAGAACAGCATTACGGTTGTGGCATGGTTGTTACTGGCTACTTTTAGCCATGTTTAGAGTGTGGATGAAGGCAGCATGCCTGCTCCTATGAGCTCAGGACACTAGAATCCAGCTTCTTTAGCCTGTTAGCACAGGGAGCCTCTGCCCTTAAGCCCTGGATTAGCTCTCCTGAGGTGTTCTGCTGCTTGGACTGAGAAACCATAGATGACCATTTGGAGGCAATTCAGTAATCTATCATATAAGCAAATCCCCCAAAATCTTTTATGATATCTCTCTCTCTCTCTCTCTCTCTCTCTCTCTCTCTCTCTCTCACACACACACACACACACACACACACACACACACTGTTCTATTCTTCCAGAGAAATCTGACTAGCAGAGAGGTCACTACTAAATGAGAACCTGTGTCCTGCCAAGACAATCTGGCCCTTATACCTTGCATGACTGTTGTTAATACAACTGCCCTTGCTGGGCAAGACCCCTCTCTAGCCAGGCCACCCTGAAGGGAGTCCAGCAAAAGGCTGGCCTGCCTGACCATGATGTCTTCACACAGACAGATGTCTTTTTCCAAAGGGATGCTGGGTACTTTCATTTGTGCCTCTCTCCAGGGCTCCACTAGCCCACTGCCTGCTTCGATTAGATTCTTAAAAATATAAATTTATATCTCAGCTGGACAGAGACAAGATGGCATGGTGGATTGCAGCCTGATACTCTAATTTGATGAAACTCATTAGCTTGTCGCACCCACTCCTGGTGAGACCGGTACACAGGCATGTGAGAATGCTCACACATGTTGACCAAACCCAGGCCTCTTCTGGCTGACCTGCATGCACTCTGGCAGCAATACTTCATCTAAACAGCAGAACCTTAAGCAGGCTATCAAGAGTAGCTGCGATAGACACCAATATGGAAGGTAGGGACATAAGGGAAGCTCCCTGCTAATGACACATTCCTCCAGTACCTGGCCCAGTTGCGAGAGCTCTGCACTGCACGTTTCCCTCTTGGCCTAGGAGGACTTCAGAAAGGAGGCCATTTTTAGGCTCCAGGCAGAAGCAAAGGGTAGGGTTTGGGAAGGGTTTC
Source organism: Ondatra zibethicus (assembly GCA_004026605.1). Taxonomy (NCBI): domain Eukaryota; kingdom Metazoa; phylum Chordata; class Mammalia; order Rodentia; family Cricetidae; genus Ondatra; species Ondatra zibethicus. Next base: position 127,177 of record PVIU01003617.1, read on the forward strand.
CCACCCGTGGTGATGGGTCATTGGCAGGAGCCTTAGGTGAGCCATGGAATCCCTCCTTGAAATAGCACACCAGTTCTCATCCATAAAGAACCCTCTACCATAGAGAAACTGAAGCTATGGTGACCGGGGAGCCATTTGGAATTTCCAGAGCTGAAAGACAGAGTCAGGATATTGCCAAGACTTACTAGATTTATTGCAAGGGCTATGTGTTGTAGGGGGACAAAGGTGGCAGTCTTGAAGCTGAAGGAGGGAAGGGCTTTAATCCCCAAATCTAATGGAAAACAAGATCCAGAAAGAGCCTTGTGTCTCTCTTTTGATGACTCCATCTGTGCTGGATGGCCACACAGGGAGGAGACCACAACCTAAGTGCTGTGATTCTGAGATCATGATAAGATTTAACTGCCACAGGGCTAGTTGTCCTTGGCATACTGCTATAGGTGGTACAAAAAGATCCCAGGGTTCCTTTCTGCCTAGATCCATACTCTGCAATATATACAGTTTATGCAAGCATCTCACCAGAGTGTCAAGGAGCCCATGACAACCAGCTGTCCCATCCATGTGCAGGCATAGAGGTAAGAGTCTGTATGGTCCTATGTTGGCAATGAGGTCTTGATGAGAGAAATACAGAGTTGAGAAGTTGCCATCTTATAGGGTCTACTACCCAGCTCTGTGAACTCAAAACAGAGACAGTGACTAGTGACAGGTTTCCTCAACGGACAGGTTTCCTCACTTGGTACCTACACTGTCCCAACTTAGCTGTCTCCTTCATCCCTGAACCTGAGGCCTACTGGGACTCTGAGTACATCATATTCTTTCTTAGTAATGGAGATTGTGCAGAGGAGCTGCTTTGAGAAATGAAGAGAACGTCCTCACACTAAATATAGTCCAGGCCTTTACACTGGGCTTGTTTAGACCATTCCCCAGATCCTGAGAGGCCCTGACTTCAGGGAAAGTACATGGAAAAGCCCATCTTGTCTGAGACTCAAGGAAGGAGATGGGAGAAGACCCAAGTCCCACCTCTACCTGCTCTGCCTTGTCCATGCAAGGTGACACATTGTCACTGTGCCAAAAGAAACCCGGACCAAACACCCTCTCAGCACTGGCACCAAGAGGGAGGGAACAGGACTCAAGGCTGACAGCAGACATGGTAAGACTGCAGTGTTGCAGCTCAGCTGGGCTTGGCAGACACAGCGGGAGGTGGCCTTTCATCTTCCCCTCTGTCTGACCTCCTGCTCTGCACACTGGAGCTGTCTTCCCTGGACACCTTATCAACAGCAACAAAATACGTCTGTCTGCACATCTGTCTGTGAGCCGGCCTCCTGCCAGTGTCTGTCAGATGAGAGATACAGACAGAGAGAGCACCCTGGGGACTCAGCCAGGCAGACTGCTGGGAGGCCTGAGGAGCCGTCACCACATGTGCAGGAGGGTGCAGATGTTGCAGGCCAGCCAGCCTTGTTCTAGTCTGGCCTCAGACCTCCCAGCCTCCAAGATGGACCCTTAGTCACTCCTTTCCAAGGACACCCAGGAAGCAGCCCAACCAGTGACCTCTTCTTGTCCCAGTACTTCTGGCTCTGTGCATTGACCACACACTTCCCAGAGGCCACTGTCTACCTCTGGCTCTTCCTCTGTTCTAGCGGGTCTAGAAGGCCCAGGCTGGGTCCTATTCATTGGTCACGATGAACTCACCATACACAAGGAACTGCTGCTGGGTGTTTGGTCCTGTCCATGGTGCTGAAAACAGGGTGCATCCTCCCTCTAACCTGACCTTGACCCTGACCCTTACCCACACATTCCTACCCACCTCAGAGCCTCTTCCTGGCACAGACAGAGGCATGATGAACACAGAGAGGGAGGGTTTGACTCTATATACAAAGCAAGGCCGTGAGTCACTGGTGCCCATGTGCGGCACATCATGGCTCTCTGGAGATACAGGCTGGCGGAGACTAATAAACACCTCCTAAGCCCAACCCTGGTCCTGGGGCAGAGTTGACGCATATATGCCATCTGGCTTCCAACCTTGGTTTGTACTGCGAAAACTGAGGCGAGGAGGTGGGAGGTTTAGTCCAGAATCCCATTTTTCACAAGTGTTGGATCAAGGAAAGCCACCATTGAGAGGTGGGTGGTGTCAGACTCAAGAACAGGCTTCTTCCCCCTGGGAAGCGCAGTATCTCACAGGAGGGGTGGAGGGCATCACAGCACAGCAATCAGGAGGCAAAGGCTTTCCTGAATGCCTTCCCATACCCAAGCCGTAGGAACATAGCCCATCCCAGAGCCCTTTCCCAGAGACCCTGTCCAAGGAAGACCTGCAGGGGACAGCTGATCTCACACAAAGCTCCAAACTGCAGTCCATTTAGGCACCCCTATAGGTCACAGTGTGCACCTTTAGTCATGGCTCCATGTACTGAGTCTGGGGCTTTAGCCGTGGCTCCATGTACTGAGTCCAGTAGCCTTTGAGCAACTGCCCCGACCTCTTCATGCCTGAAGCTGGTGTCCAGGGTCAAGTGTTTTGTGAACCTAGACCTTTCTTACCCTATGACCACTATATTTATCCCTGTAAGTGTACATGTGTGCTGTGTGTGTTCATATTCAGGTGTACACACATGCATGCATAATTGTATGTGGAAGCCAAAGGTGACCCTTGGGTGTCATTCCTCAAGCCCTGTGCACCTTTGTTTTTTTCTGAGACAGAATCTCTTACTGTGGCCTAGGAATTGCCAATTCAGCTAGGCAGGTTACCCAGCAAACCTCAGGGATCCTTCTGCCTCTACCACCCCCATGTTTGAATCACAAGAGCTCACACCAATGCCCAGCTTTTTACAAGGTTTCTGAGGACTGAACTCAGGTCCTGAAGCTTGCACAGAAAGTACTTAATTGACTGAGCCATCTCTCCAGGCCTGTGACCATTGTTTTTAAGCCTAGACAACAACAAATGTCCTTCTCTGCCTTTGTATTTGTTTTCTAAGATGACACTCACCATTCCTGAAGTATTAATGAACTATTAGTATGGAAGGCTAGGGAAACAGCAGGCGTGTAAAGAGCGCACATTTTTATTCAAATAAATTACATGGATTTTTTTTGATTAAAATGCTTCACTTATAATGGACACTTAGTCACAGCCCTTTCTGGGCATCCACTACTGGTTCCCCGCCTTCAACACAGCCACACAGAACAAAAGGTCTATTCAGAGCACAAGCTATTTAGAAGTCCAGGATGGTCCAGATTGCGGCATCCTTTCTGCCTTCCCATTTGGTACACCTCATCCCTCAAACCTACTTCTTTGGAAATAAATCACCTCTGAGAACCAGTGCAGAAAGAGAAAAAAGATTTCCCCACCTCCCTGCCTGCTCTTCCAGAATCTTCTCTCCCAGGGCCCTTTCAGACTCTCTTTGGCTCTGCCTGAGCTTCCTTCCATTTTGCAGCTGACAGCAGCTGGCAGAAGGCTGACCAGCTGGTCCAAGCATCCTCTCAAGTGGGACCCCAGACACATATCTATTCTAACTGTTTAGAGAGCCCCATTTCCCTGGTGACCTGGCTTTGTACTCATTCTTTTGTCATGATGGATGCCAAAGCAGCTGGTGACCCCATCTTCTGCAAAAAGGTCACCCAGTCCAATCCAAACCTGGCTGAAGAGCAAAGCCTGCCAGTGTTTCTTTGGGGAACCTCCCTTCCTGGGTGTGGAGCTCGGGATATCATCTCACCAGCTCCTAAGGGGCAGGACCAACTTTCTCCTTCTTCTGCTTCTGAGACTCAGATCCCAGCTCATGCTTGCCCCATCACCCACACAGTGTTCACAAGAAGCAGGCACTACCAGGTTCTGTCACAAGCTGATAGAGTCTTGCCAGTCTTCTTATCTGTAACGGAGAGTCAAGCGAGACTCTCTGCGCCCTCCTCCCAAGCAGCCCAGCGCATCTAACGGTATCACAGAATTAAAAGAAGGCATCATCCTACTGCACAGTGGGATAACAGAAATACAGGAGAGCCTGGGCTAGCAGCTGCAGAGGCCTGGCTCTTCATTCTGAACCATACCAAGGGTCTGATTGGTCCACTTATCAAGGAAGAAACTAGAAGACAGAGATAACTACCTTGCCCAAGGCAATGAAGAAAATGGCGAAGCTGAGTTCCCACTGTCCACCCACACTGACCTCCTCCTGCTGGAAAAGCTCTCAGATCTAAGGTATGGTGGCAGGTGTTATTCCCTTCCAGGCTCCCAAACCCCTGTCAATATTTTTTCCTGGAGTGGGCTGAAGCTGTGGCTCTCCTGGGGCACCCTTGTTCATGTTGGAAATCCAAATACAGTCTGACAACCTCAAATGAAGTGACTTACAGGGATCAAGAGATGGCTCGGTGGTTAAGGGTGTTTACTGTCCTTGCAGAGGACCTCAGTTCAGTTCCCATCATCCCCATCAGGCATCTCACAACTGTGTGTAACATGAGCTCTGGGGGAATTTGTCACTTTTTGGCCACTATGGGCATTTGCAAATACTTTGTGCTTTTAAATTCATACAGGCACACACACATACATATAAATAAATCTTTTTTTTTCAAAAGAGAAAAATATTATTATAGTCAAAATAAATCATTGACTATATCAATGATTATTTATTAACAACCTACATTTTTAAATTATATATTATATTTATTAAATGAACTACATAATCATAATACCTTAATCAAGGGTGGCAGTTACCTCTGAGGGCAGATGTCAGAGAGGGAACAGGAGTCATCAAGAGAGGAAGCTGCACAGCACCAGCTACTTCAAAAAAAAGATGAGCATCAAAGAGGCTCCTTATAAAATTGGTTTGCCATTTGGGCAAAAAACTACTCTTGCCTAGACTATTACATAAACTGGACACAAAGAATCCGCAGAGAGAGGACTGATAAACTTGCCTAAAGGTGAGATAATCCTTCAGGGTTCCTACTTCATAAAAGAGTATACAAAACATTCTACAAAACAAAAAAAAGTGACTAAACTGTCTTTAAAATTTTCTACTTCATAAAAATGTCTACTAAATACTATGGGCCTGTAGGCTAAAGATAAATACCCCATGGTACAAAAAACTTTGGGTGACTATCCAGACAGCGAGATGTCTCTGTCATTTCTAGAGTTTTAAAAGTTACTTGCTTCTTGTTTACTTAGATAATATTATATCCTTCTGGAGTCTTTAATGGAGTTAAAAAATAAATAAATAGTTATAATTATAGTTTTCTATTGTTATAATAAAAAATAAAATAAATCTAAATATGGTAACTGTAGTTCTTACTTGATAACTGTTTTGTTATATGTAATTTTACTATGTTAAAATAAAAACCTTTCTCTTTTGTTTAAACAAAAAAAGGAAAAATGATGTAGGAGGCTCTTCTGTTTGTGTATTGCTTTCATTGGTTAAATAAAGAGACTGCCTTGGCTTTTTGATAGGACAGCCCTTAGGTGGGCATAGTAGACAAAACAAAAGACTGGGGAAAAAAGGCAATGTGAGAGACACCATGCTTTTCCAGCCCAAGATAAACACTGGTTAAACTCATACCGGTAAGCCACAGTCAAGTGGTAATACAGATTACTAAATATGGGTTAGTTTAATATGTGAGAGTTAGCCAATAAGGGACTAAAAATAATGGGCCAGGCAATATTTCAATAAATACAGTTTCTGTGTAATTATTTCGAACATAAGCTAGCCAGGCACTGGGCAATGGGAGCCGGCCGGCCACCGGAACCAAAAACAGGCCTGTGCCTCTTACTACAGACACAGACAAAAATTATGGGTTAATGTAGGATATAAGAGTTAATAAAAAGCCTGAGCTAATAAGCCAATCAGTTTATGATTAATGTAGACCTCTATGTGTTTCTTTGGGACTAAACAGCTACAGGACCGGGAGGGATAAAAACCTTTGTCAACACTACCCCTCCAGTGGGGCTGTGCTTTCTTCTCCAGAAGCCTGGGCTGTGTCCTGTCAGGATCTCGGGCTTGCTGAGGAAGCACTGGATTCCCTCTGCCACCTACTGGGCTGGGAAATATCTTCCTCAAGTCACAGGCTGAGTGGTATGTGGTCCAGTACCCTCAGCAGCCCAGAGATGCTCAGTTCTGTGCTTGCCCAAAATGTCCCTTGAGTGACATCTCCCCATGCTCACCTACACTCCAGATTCTATGCAGTGGAGATCTGCCTTGGGGACAGGAGACAGTGGTGGCCACTCACGATGACAGCAGAAAACATTATGCACATCACAGTGTCGCCTGTGTATGCCCCCAACACATCTAACTGAACCAGTTTCCCAGTGTACCAGCAGGCACAGACAGAGTATGCAGTCTGCCTTTGTATCAGGGCAATGACCACGTGGGAGCCTCGGCCATGTGAGACAACAGCCTGGCATATCACAAATACCTAAGAAAATGAATGCATGATGAGAAGACTTATTTGGGCTCAGGGTTTGAGAGGCTGGTCTTGTCACATTGGGCCATGGCGAAACAACATACCGTGGGGGTAGCCAAAGCACAGCAAGCTAAAAGGCAGAAAGAGGAAGGGGCCAGCATAATTGTCTTTAGAATACACCGGTAGGGGCCTGACGGCTTCCCACTGGGCCCCACCTCTTAGATCTTCCACCGCCTCCCCATAGTGCCACTCTGGGGACTAAGCACCGGGGCCCTTGGGAGACATCTGATAGACAGACTATAGCAGGTGAAATATGTGAGCCACCAGCAAAGAGGCACAAGCCCAAGGGGACACCAGCCAAACTGTTAAAGTCCTGTGAGCCTAAGGAAAAGATGAAGTGCAGCCTATAGGTAAACAACCCCTATGAAAGATGGTCTGGGAAGAGACAAGGCAGGGAGGGGAGAGAGATAGACCAAGAGGGAGACAGAGAGAGAGAGAGAGAGAGAGAGAGGAGAGAGAGAGAGATCTTGGGGTCTGGTGATAGTTGCATTTCAGATTTCAGGACCCTCCTGGAGGTGGAGATGGATGGGATGTCCAGGTCCAGTCACAAAACTACTGAATCCACAAGCAGACTGACACCTCCAGAGCTGCCCCTCCACCAGCACACTCCCTGTAAGGTCACAGAGGCCAGCCCCTGGGGGCAGATGGAAGAGAACATGAAGCTGGGGGTGAAGGAAATTGGGCAGTGTCCTCATGCCCAGAACCCGCAGCCTTAGGATTTCAGAAGGACAGGGACTCTCCCTCTCCCTTGCTACCCTGGAAACCAGATACAAAGTGAGCTCAACTGAAGAGATGAACAGCCTCAGCGGGATGGATGGAACTTTGGGTGAAAATGTAACCAATAATCAAGGTAACAAATTAACGCAGTTAGAAAGCTCCAGCCCAGGTGTGAGAGGCACCATGTGATTACTTGAAACCATTACTGCCAATTTGTCAATTAATTTACAGAAAATTGTGGCCAGAGTGAGCCAAGAGAAAGTTTCAGCAGCAACACAGAAGTTTTGCCTGGAAGACTCACCTTTCCCCTAGGAAAATCAAAATAAAACCAAAACTCTAAAAATGTTATTAATGAGACAAACACTTATTGAATAGATTGGAAATACACCCAACATGTCTAAAAACTTCAGGAAATGACTAACTAGAGAAATTTAGATAAAACCACTCTTGGGCAAACCCTAGTCAGACTGTTGAAAAACAAAGAAAACTACCAAAGTGACATCAGAAAGAGGGAGGGGTTGGCAAAACGGCTCTTGACCCTTGTCTCTGAGCTTGACAACCTGAATTCAGTCCCTGGGACCCACAGGGTAGGGAAATAACTAACTATCCAAAGTTGACCTCCAACCTCCACATGCATGTGTGGCATATGCATGTGCACATATACACAGATAAATAAATAAAAGCAATTTTTAAATGTTTTAAGAAAAGCACCTGAAAGGGCACGGAGAGTGATGGCAGACTTCATAGGCAACAATGGCAGCAAGAAGACAATGGAGGGTGTTTTTGGAATGGTGAAGCAAAGATACATTTTTTTAAATTTTTTATACTTATTTTTTACATGTGTAAGTGTTTTGCTTGCATATTGTACGTGCACCATTTGCATGGCTGGTGCATGCATCAGATCCCCTGGTACTGGAATAATAAGTTAACAAAGATATACTTTTAATTGAAAACAAAATAAAGATATATCAGACAAAGAAAAGTAGGGACAATAAGTATGTGTGGGGGCAGGGCAGTAACTTCCCAATGTAGGATTAGGGACAAAGCAGACTCTCCCACAAGATCCCATAAAAACCTCCTTCCCACGCACTCTACAGAGGTCAAGGTAGGTGTCTTGGACCTTGCTTGCCTCAATTGTGTTCTCCTATAAGCAGGGGTCACTACAAACAAAGGAGTGACTTCTCTAAAGAGTCTCTCCAGATTGGAATCCAGAGGGCAGACTTCATGAGCTGGACTGGAGTCCTATATCCTTTCCTACCCCAACACACATACCCATCTCCTCTGCCATATAAAATGCCTTTGCCATGCTCGGGGCCTTGAGCACATGATGACATCAGAGACCTGCTGGGCTTCAATGCTCAGTGCTGAGTCCTCACCTAGCATTTCACAGGCTTCAGATACATGAGTTGAAGAACTGTTGCCATCAGACTTTTGAATAGGTGATTACTGGGTGAACTCCTCCCACCCCCAAAATGTGTATAGCTGGAATCGGGCCAAGGGAAGCAGTGCCCATAACCAACCCAGGTTAACAGGCAGTCAGCCCTGTCCAGGGTGACTTCAAAGTCAACTGCAGGTCATGCATTTCAGCTGTTATTTGACCTTCAACTTCTTTCTTGGCTGGGCAAAAGGGAAAGTTGAGCTGGGATCCTACTTATGTCCTTGTGATGACTAAAAGCTATCTCTTCTGCCTGTAGCCAGGACCCCAAGACTCTCTTATGGAGTCCCGAGACTAGTCATGGCCAGTTCATACCTTCATCACCCCAACTCAATGCACACCCCATGCTTCCTGCCAGGGCCCACTGTCCATCATATAACTTTGTTCCACAGCCAAGATTCCTACCAGGCACTGATCCCCGCCAGTGTGAACTGGAATCAGCATGCCATCTGGCAGGAAACTTGCCTCACACTCCCCAAAGAGCAGAGCCCAGCTACTAACACCAACTTCTCACACCCAGTCATGGTCTCTCCACTCCATCCATGACTGTTGTTTTTTTTTTCCTTTAGAGATAATGGATTTATGTTTAATTGCTGCTTGAAAGGGTAGGGGTGGGACATCTGGGGAAGACAGATGGAAGCAAAGGGACAAGCAGGGGCCTGACTGTTTCCTTTTGAAGAGCCTACCATAAAGTAACCAGAAGATAGAGTTATGTGCCCCCGAATACAGGAAGCCACCCAAAACAAGGAACACCCCATTAGATGAGCAGCAAGATGTGGAGGGATTATGGCAACTGCAGTTGAGAATAGAGGGCAGCGTAAGGGTGGGCAGTGGAGCCCAGACCCCAGCAGGCACTTATCCTAGGGAGCAGCAAACTCTCTCACAGGGAACCCCAGAACCCTCATACTCTCCAGCCGATGCTACCTGAGGAAGATCAGGCACCCTAAGAGGGGCAGAAAGTGCCCCAGCCTCAATGCACTGAAGACTCATCTCCGCAACATTGTTTATTCATTCAACAAACATTGTTTGAGTCTAAGCCCGAGCTGGGACCCAATAAGGATGACCTGTCCCTGACCTTCCTGTAGCAGTGCTTACATAGGGGAGGAGGGCAGACATGTACCCAGCAGGACTCTAATGACCCCACATTGGAAAGCTGGCTCCCTTGGTGGGAGAGGGCGAGCCTTATGGGCATCTGCAGACCATAGACTGGTTGACATCTGCACTGAGGGCAGAGGGAGAAGCCAGGCCAATGCCATGCCACTGGCACCTTGGGCTGTGGGGTATGAGGTTCCCCTGGGAAAGATGGTAGTGGGCGGAGTCTGCTCAAGCAACCTCCATCTCATGCCCGTTATCTGAAGACCCTCACCTTCCATCTCCTCATCCTTAAGACAACTTCGCCTTCTAAGTGAAGAGCCCAGCCCTGAGTAGGCAATTGGTCTTCCCAAGGTCACACAGCAACTGACTCCAAATCTTCTCTTCCAACCCATTAGGGTCCTCAAGCAGGCCCTTCCCAGATGAGCCAGTTTGACGTCTGGTAAGGGCCAGGTCAGCCGAGTTAGCCATTTAAAGCTGCTGGGTTGGTTTTGAAGAGCAAGCTGTTTCTTCCAGACTCAGAAGTGCTACATCAAAATTGTCCCTCCATGTGGAGATGCGGAGTGAATAAATGTTCCTTGCTATGAGCCAGGAACTGTGCCGAATAGGAAAAGCCTGGGACTAGTGTCAACCTCTTACGGCTGTCGCATTCACAGGTCAGACACCTCACTGAGCTGCAGTTTCCCATGGTCAGGGCCGGGGATTGAGAAACTTTCTTTACAATTATCACTATCAAACACTATCATCTTACTCATAGAACCACAGCGTCTTCCAAGAGGCCTCTGCATCCTCCTCCTGTCCTTCCATGCCATCTAGGCTATAAGTCTGACTCCCATCAGGGGTCAGATTCTCTGCATCTCCAGTCAGAGGGAACAGCCCACTTCTCTACTCTTGGCTTTCACCTTATAGACTTGTGGACGGTAAGAAAGCTGATACCTAGATCTCACTCTGCTCTGATGATGGGCTGTGTGACACAAGCCAAGTTGATCAGCCACCCTGTGCCTCAGGTTTCCCACACATAAACTATCCATGATAATGTCTCCAGGGCTTTGATGAGAATTAATTGAGCCAACTTAGTAGTTTAGAATAGTGGCTATCACACAGTAAAAAAAATATGTTTTAGTAATTACAGCCACCACTACCATTATCATCACCACTACCACCATCATAATTACACCATATCACCACCACCAGTACCGCCATCACCACCACGATCACCATTTCCACCACCATCATCACAAATACCTCCACCATCATCATCACCACTGTAATTACACTGTCATTATCACCATCACCAATTCCATAATAACCACCACCATCACTATCACCACCCCTATTTTCATCATCTCTTCACTCATCATCATTATCCCCACACCGCCATCAGCACCACCAGCATCATCCCCATCCCCGCCACCACCATCACTATTATCACCATCACCATATCCAATACAACCATCACCATAATCACCATCCCCATCATTTTGACCCTGGTTTGTTCACCCATCAAGTGTGCAAGTGCCAGGGGTGCTTTAGAACTCCCCCGTGGCTCCTTGACCTCTGGCTAAGCTCCCGTATGAACAGGACCTTCCCGTGTTACCGCAGAGTGCAGCTTCTCCATGCCCTGTCACAGGCTTCTGCCAAGTGACTGCTTTGCCGCAGAGTTATGAGAGGCCATTTGTCTCGCTGGTGGAATTGACCCGAGCAGCATAACGAACTCGGCGCCGCCCTGGCCCACCCTCAGGATGAAAAGGCTGCTTCAGCTCTGCTCACCCCTGACCCGACGGTGTCTTTCCTGAACAAGTGTCGCTCAGAGGAAAGTAACTCATCAGCAATATTCATTTGGGCTTCACAGAACCGCCTTTCCGCCCATAAAGTCCAAGGCAATTTGACCCACTCCCTGCCAACCCTGTTCAGGTAGGAATCGTCTGATGTTACCATGGCAACTCCTTGACCCATATGCTCACCAGGCTGTGCCAGGTGCATCTTCCTAACATGCCATGGCCTTGGGGTCTTCACTGTCGTGTCCCCAAACCACCACCTCTCACTGGAGCTTTGCGGAAACCTCCAGGCTTGCCTCCAGTCCGTCCTCCATGCGGCCCCTCCCTGGTGATTTCTACAAGTAATGCCTGTATTTAGGAACTTAGGGCTCCCTGTTATTTTAAAGCCCAAATATCTCATCCTGAAATCCAGAGATTCCCCCAGGCCCTGCCCCTCATTTGCGACCTTTGTAGTAGTAAGTGGTTCCCTGCCACACACCACACACAATGTGGTGCTTGGTCCCTCTGACAAAGAGACCTCTCCACCCTCTCTGCTCACAGCCTGCCGTACAGTCATTTCTTAAGGCCCAGGCTACAGCAGGTACCTCTTCTTGGAAGCCCTCCTACTCCTGCTACTATAATACATTTTGATAATGTTTCTAGATGGTTCTCCAAAGAAATTCCAGGGTGAAAACCAGAGGATCTCCATCTCTGAGTCTCAGAGCTCATCATAAAAGAATGGCCAGGAAAAGGTCAACAGTCAATGGCTGGAGAATGTACGCATTATGGGTGGGTGGGTGGGTGGGTGGATGGATGGATGGATGGATGGATGACCGGATGGAAGGATGTATGGGTAGGTGGATGAACGGATGGATAAGCACATGTACAGACTTGTGGATACAGAGTGATAGATGCCTGGGTGGCAGATGGGCACAGTTGTAAAAGAATGGGTGGGTAGGTGGGTGAATGGGAGGATTTAGGGAGCAGATAGGAGGGTGAACTGTGGGCTCTGTGGGCAGAGGTATATTCCCAAATGGATGAGTGAGCAGATGCATCGGTGGCTGATAGATGAATGTATTTGTGGAAGATTCATGGTTATAAGTGTGGGAGACTGTAAACACACCAAGAGTGTTTAAAACTGACTATGTATGGCCTGAGTGTGTGTTTATCTTCGACACCGCTGCTATGCTTTTGGGGCATTGCACTTACATCTTAGATTTTTCTTAAAAACTTTTGAGTATGGTTGTGACCATTTGGGAATTCCATTTAGTGAGACTAAAAGTCGAAGTCCTGGTTTTCTCGGCTCCATACAAGTTAGCCTCACGCTGCTAAAGATATTCTTCAGTGCCTACGTCTCAGGGTGAAAGGCAAAGATGAGACAGCATCTTTTGACACTTCCCTTTTCAGGAAAATCTGACTCTACTTTCTTTCCTGTTGACCCTCACAGTAAAGACAGTGGAGGCCCCAGGGAGGACAATGCCACCAGCATTTGCTAAGAGGGACAGCCAGGTGCAGGAGCACAGAGCCCTGACTCTCTTCTTGTCTTGATCCCCAGATACCTTCCTCACAGAACCCCCTGTGTCCGTCCAGCCCTGGCCATTAGTCCCATGACTCTGTCCACAGCAGAACTATCATCATGTTCCAGTCCCATACACAAGTCCCATTCCTGGGAAGATGACTTCAAGACAGTATTCACACATTCTGAGTAGAAACACATGCAGGGGAACTGTAGCCTAACAGAAGGAAGTCCCAGGAGAGTTGTCACTTCCAGTGGGTACTCACACACTGCAAAGAAAGACCACAGCAGAGCAAATGCATCCCCTGGCTGGAGGGGAGCAGGGTGCACTGGTGCCTTATGGGTGGTGCTGACACTTTTTGTACACATAGATATCCACATTGACCCTGGGAGGAGGGGGTGATACCCTATTTCCCATGTCATAGGAAGATGTGAGATTTACCCCATGATAGCAGCAATTAAACATGACAGAGTGGATTCCAACCCTCAGAACAGAGTTTGTTCCATGGGGACCCTTCATCTCTGCTAGCCAGGATCTGCCCTGCACCACTGCATTTAGCATCTAATTCCAGGCTGCCCTATTGAGAAGCGGTGCCTCCCTTTAACTTAAGGTGGACTGGGTTTTCAGTACTGTCGCTCTGTAGTAGAGTTTGAAGTCAGGGATTATGGTGCCTCCAGAAGTTCCTTCATTGTACAGGATTGTTTTGGTTATCCTGGTTTCTGCTTTTCCATATGAAGTTGAGTATTGTTCTTTCAAGGTCTGTGAAGAATTTTGCTGGGATTTTTTTCTGTTTTTATTGATATTTATTGAGCTCTACATTTTTCTCCGCTCCCCTCCCTGACTCTCCCCTTCCCCTTCAACCCTCTCCCAAGGTGCCCATGCTTCCAATTTACTCAGGAGATCTTGTCTTTTCTACTTTCTACTTCCCATGTAGATTAGATCTATGTAAGTCTCTCTTAGTGTTCTCATTGTTGTCTAAATTCTCTGGGATTATGGTTTGTAGGCTGGCTTTCTTTGCTTTATGTTTAAAAACCACCTATGAGTGAGTACATGTGATAATTGTCTTTCTGTGTCTAGGTTACCTCACTCAAAATAATGTTTCTAGCTCCATCCATTTTCCTGCAAAATTCAAGATGTCATTACTTTTTTCTGCTGTGTAGTACTCCATTGTGTAAATGTACCACATTTGCCTCATCCATTCTTCAGTCAAGGGGTATTTAGTTGTTTCCAGGTTCTGACTATGACAAACAAAGCTGCTATGAAAATAGCTGAGCATATGTCCTTATGGCACGATTGAGCATCCTTTGGGTAGATACCCAAAAGTGGTATTACTGGGTCTTGAGGAAGGTTGTTTCATAATTTTCTGAGAAATCATCACACTGACATCCAAAGAGGTTGTACCAGCTTGCACTCTCACCAGCAATGCAGAAATGTTCCCTTTTCCCCACAACCTCTCCAGCATAAGTTATCATCAGTGTTTTTGATCTTGGCCATTCTTACAGGTGTAAGATGGAATCTCAGAGTTGTTCT
>PVIU01003618.1:0-141515 GCA_004026605.1 Ondatra zibethicus
TTTTTTTTTTTTTTTTAAATTTATTTATTTATTATGTATACAATATTCTGTCTGTGTGTATGCCTACAGGCCAGAAGAAGGCACCAGACTCCATTAGAGATGGTTGTGAGCCACCATGTGGTTGCTGGGAATTGAACTCAGGACCTTTGGAAGAGCAGGCAATGCTCTTAACCTCTGAGCCATCTCTCCAGCCCCCCTCCTGTCTGTTCTTATGCCAGAACAATAGATTTTCTTACAGATCCTTTTCCTGCAGTAATCTTTGAAGTTTCCAGGTAGAAGATGGGGCCCCACAGCAACAACTCTACCTAGTTGAGATGACATCGTGATGCAGACAGCGCTACTATAAGACCGCTTCTTTTTTTGGGGGGGGTACCAGCTGCTGAAATGGTGCACCTTCTCATGACATTCTGGCCAGAACTCCAAATAAGAACTTTGGGAAAAAATCCTATTTATCGACTGCTCAGAAATTGTTTGCAACTATACTAGACAGTAATTTTGAAACTTAACCATTACTTTAATTTTGCAGGATCCCATTAAGAGAACATCACTCCCATGACAGCAGGAAGCAATTCTAGAAGACAACGCCCCATCCCAAAAAAGTTTGTCCATAGGGTTGGGAACACTATTTAGGGGTTGTTGATTATTACTTGTATTAGATAGAGGGTAGGGGTGAAAACTATGTTTGTTAAAAAAGGGGGGGGATAGTAATAGTGGGTAATAGAGTGAATACTTGTGAGCTATCATTCATGCATAATTTACATTGGTATAGTTTTTGTATATTGATACAAGTTCAAATTATATTTGTTACTTTTGTTTACATTATTTGTACACCTATACAAAGTTATTTTGTCAGATTGTATACATGTTATTATCTCTGTTTAAGACATTTTGTATATTGATACAACTTTTAAGATATATTTTCATATTACATTATATATTACTCCTACCTCTGATCAAGATACTGATATATTGTTTACATTTTGAGGTCATTGTCCTCATTTGTTGCACATTAGTTTACAGGTTATTTAATATTCTGACATGAAGTTTTAGTCTTTAAGTTATACAGGTATTAATTATTATAGGTCAATAGTTGTTCATGCTTGCTGTACATACAGTTAGATCAATTAGGTTCTTTAGATACATAGAGATTGTATTCTCTCTAGATAGCTAATCTTCAACCACTTCAAGGATGTATGGAACATAGCATTTAAATAACTTAGGGTTCTGTTGACATGAGACATGACTGCTTCTGACAGCACCAGTCTATTCCTGAGAGAATGTTGAGCACCAAAGACATTCCACTTGGAGCTTGTTTTCTTCTTGACAAAACTGGCCTTTGGGCAAGGAACTGACAATGCTTCAACCACTGACAAATTACATGATGTCCGGAAATGGATAAGCGGGACTGTCATATCTTGCCAAGACAGGTTAAGACAGTTTTGAAACATTTCCTGCCTCTGAAAATGGTCTATCAATCACACTAGGCCATAGCCAAAGTTGGTTTCTTCAATGATGCAAAATGAGACTTTGTGTGATTGCTCAGGTAGCTAATTGTCTCTGTCATATATTGCTCACTTGGAAGCTACTTGATTGTACTTCCTGCCTGCTCAAGTAATATTATCTCCCTTCTCAGGTCTTCGATGGGGTTAAAGATTAGATAGTCGTAGTTACTGTCCTCTTATAATCTAGTCAAGCCATTTCCAATACAAGACTTAGACTCCTTAGGAGAGAATGTTTATTAAAACATTTAGCATATGTTCCTTGCTTAATATTGTTTATGCTGATTGTAATTCTAATCTTATACTTGATATCTGTTCCTACTGTATATTGTTTTGTATCGGGTTTGGAACTCTCTTACTTAAACAAAAGGGTGAGGTGCTGTAGGAGCTCCTTCTGCTCCTTCAGCCAATAGCCTTTAAGATACCAGCCCACTTGGGTATGTTCTCTTTTGCTTTAAAAAGCAGCAGTAGCCCTGTTCTAGCTCTCGCGCTTATGGCTGCTGTTCTGGCTACTAGACTCCGTTCCTGGTCACGCAGAGGGCTGTTGTCTAGGACAGCGATCTGTAAGTTTTCCCCTTAAATAATTAACTCTTTTATTAATCATAATTCCAAAGGTGTGGGATTGTTTTGTGACTTATGTCTACAGAGGTTTAGTCAATTATCCTCATGACTGGCAGCATGGTGGCATTCAGACATGGTGCTGGAGCTGAGAGTGTTACATCTTGCAGGCAGCAGGAAGTCGACTGACTGTCACACTGTTTGAGAATGGAGACCTCAAAGCCCGCCCCCAAAGTGTCACACTTCCTCTACAAGGTTGCACCTACTCCAACAAGTTCACACTTCCTTATAGTGCCACTCCCTTTGGGGGCCATTTTCTTTCCAACTGCCACATCTATTACTGAGTACCCAGTTCTGTTCCCAACACCAGCATCAGAGGACTCACTCTTGTAAGTCCAGTGTAATATGAGGAACAGGCTGCTTGTTGGGGTTTCTGTCCTGCCCAGTTCCCTCAGCCAGTAAGCCCCAAAGAAAATCACACAGAGAATCTGCAAAAGTTATAAACTGATTGACCCATTAGCTGAGGCTTCTTATTAACTCTTGTAACTTTTTTTTTGTTGTTTTTTGAGACAGGGTTTCTCTGTGGCTTTGAAGCCTGTCCTGGAACTAGCTTTGTAGACCAAGCTGGTCTTGAACTCACAGAGATCTGCCTGCCTCTGCCCAAGAACTCTTGTAACTTATATCAGCCCATTGTTCTTATCTATGTTAGCCACACCTTTTTGGCGGGGCAGGTCACATCCTGCTTCTTCAGTGTCTGTACAGGACTTCGGAAAGAGCTTCCTTCCCAGAATACTCCTGTTCTCATTGCCCCACCTCTTCTTCCTGTCTGTTTGTCCCGCCTATACTTCCTGCCTGGCTACTGTCTAATCAGCATTTTTTAAAAACATAATTGACAGAATGCAGAATTGTCCCACACCAGTCCAGCTCCCAGGGGACCTGGTGCCCTCTTCTGCACTCCATGGCACCTGCACACACACATGCATATAACAAATAAATCATTTTTCTTTTTTCCTTTTTTTGTTTTTGGAGACAGGGTTTCTCTGTGTAATGGTCCTGGCTGTCCTTGAACCCACAGAGACTTCCTGTCTCTTCCTCCCGAGTGTTGAGACTAAAGATGAGCCTCCACCATCTGGCAGTTTTTGCTATGTTTTGTTTTTAAGATAGGATATCTTAAAAAAAAAAGATAGGATATCTTGTGGCTCAGAGGTTAAGAGCACTGATTGTTCTTCCAGAGGTCCTGAGTTCAATTCCCAGCAACCATATGGTGGCTCAGAACCATCTGTAATGAGATCTGGTGCCCTCTTCTGGCCAGCAAGCATACAGACAGACAGAACACTGTATACATAATAAAGAAATAAATCTTTTTTTTAAAAAAAAGATAGGATATCTTCTTGTCTCTAATTTCCACCCCTATAGGGGTCCGATTACAAGCGTGTACTACCACACCAGGCTAAAACTCATAAGCTGGTGCATTTACCAAGTACGAGTCCTAATAGCTTTAGGTATCTGGGCTATGGCAAGCAGGAAGTCACCTCTAGACTCAATGCTGTTGTCTAGTGATCTTACTTAGCCTTAGGGTTGTATGTTAAGTATGTTAAGCTTTGAGATACACTCTGGACTTTGTCTATTAGAATTTAGGTCAGATAGGAAAGTTCAGGTGACTGACCTAAGATAAAGGGCCTAGATGCGGTCCAAGATAATTCTGGCTGTAGACCAACAACATTCCACTTCTACCTGTATTTCTAGATGGGTGCATCTCCCTTAGAGATTCAGTTCACACTGCCCAGGAGGGTTATACAGAGAAACCCTGTCTTAGAAAAAATACATGAATAAAAAGAAAAAAGAAAAGAAACTTTGAAAAATGCTATTTTAGGTGAATGGGTGCTTCGCCTGCATGTCTGTGGAAGATGAGATCAAGGAGACCAGAAGTGGGTGTTGGATTGCCTGGAACCAGAGCTAGAGGGTTGTTAGTTGTCACATAGATGTTGGGAATCAACCCAGGTCTTCTAAACTGCTGAGCCATCTCTCCAGCCCTGGAGACAAATGACTTTTTTTTTTTTTTTTTTCTGAGACAGGATTACTCTGTAGCTTTGGATCCTGTCCTGGAACTAGCGCTGTAGACCAGGCTGGTTCTCCATGTGTCTTTGTATGAATGGCTGAATTGTGCTCATTGCAGAGCACTTGAGTACTCAGGGTGCTTCAGCTCCTCTTACCTTGGCAGGAGAGATGGCTCCGTTGGTAATGTGCTTTCCCTCCAAGTATGAGGACCTGAGTTTGATTCACAGAACCTATGTTTAAAAAACAAAACAAAACAAAACCCGGGTGTGATAACATTTACTTATAATCCCGATGATGGGGAGACAGATCCAGACAGACCCCTGGGCTCAATAGCCAGACAGCCAAGCCTGGTTAGTGAGTTCCAGACTAATGAGAGACTCTGTCTCAAAAATACCAAGATGAGCCAGGTGTGGTGGTGCATGTCTTTTTTGTCTGTTTCTTTGTGTCGCCCTTGGCTAGTGTCCTGGAGCTCCATATATAGACCTGGCTGGCCTTGAACTCAGAGATTTACCTGCCTCTGCCTCCAAGTGCTGGGATTAAAGATGTGCTGGTGGCACACTTGGGAGGCAGAAGCAGGCAGATCTTTGTGAGTTTAAGGCTAGCCTGGACTACATAGTGAGTTCCAGGACAGCCAGAACTGTATAGTATAGTAAGACCCTATCTCAATAACAAACAAACAAAATAAAAGGGCATCACCTAAGAACAACACTTGAGGCTGACCATTGTCAGGAAATCTGAGGTCCACTTTTTTTTTTCTTTTGGTTTTTCAAGACAGGGTTTCTCTGTAGCTTTTGTGAAGCTCACTTTTGACTTCCAGGGGCACCAGGAACACATGTGATACACATACATGCAAGCAAAACACTCATATACATAAAAGAAATAAATCTAGGAGTTGGAGAGATGGCTCAGTTGTTAAGAAGATGGCTGTTCTTCCAGAGGACCCAGGTTCAATTCTCAGTACCCACATGGCAGCTCACAACTGTCTGTAACTCCAGTTCCAGGGGATTCGACACTCCTACACAGACATACATGCGGGCAAACACACTAGTCAGTGTTGATTAAAAAAAAAAAGAAATCTAAATTTTTAAATGCTTATTTTGTTTCTAATTATGTATATGTTTGTGTGTCTGCAGATAGGTATGTGTATGCAGAGTTTTCCATTAGGACTGCCGGCCAGCTCCCAAATAACCACACAGAGACTTACTATTAATTATAATTGCTCAGCCAATAGCTTAGGCTTATTACCAACTCGCTCTTACAACTTAATTAACTCATATTTCTTATCTACGTTCTACCCTGTGTGATACCCTTTTTGGCACAGCATGTTCATTTTGCTTTTCTCTGCATCTCCTTGTTGGGGAATATATGTTAAGGTGTGTTACTTCTGCTTATGTTGCACTCATTTAGCTCTGTGAAGCTGCGTTACTGTCCCTGTCTAAAACACCTGATGGTCGAATAAAGAGCTGAATGACCAATAGGGAGGCAGGGGAGAGAAATAGGCAGGGCTGGCAGGCAGAAGGGATAAATTGGAGGAGAACTCTGGGAATGGGAAAGGGAGGGAGGAAAACTTTAGGGGCCAGCCACCCAGTCACCCAGCTACACAGCCAGACATCAAGTGAGACTGACAGAAAAGGTCTACAGGAACAGAGAAAGATAAAAGCCCCGAGGCCAAAGACAGATGGAATAATATAAGTTAAAAAAAAAAGCTGGCAAGAAACAAGTCAAGCTAAGGCCGGGCATTCATAACTAAGAATAAGTCTCCGTGTGTGATTTATTTGGGAGCTGGGTGGCAGGTCCTCCCAAAATCAAAAGATTAAAGAGTAAAAGAGCAAAACAATTAGCAAGATCTCCTGGTGACTCCATCCCCTTCTACCCCACACTCTCTTTAGGTCTGCAAGTTCCACCTAAGCTTTTCCTGCCTATCTATCAGCCTGTCAGCTCTTTACTAACCCATGAGAGTAATACACATTCACAGTGCACCAAAAGATTGTTCCACTGCAGGTGTGTATGTACACATGTGAGCGCTGGTGCCCAAGAAGGCAGAAAAGGGCGCTGGATCCTCTGTAGCTGGAGTTACAGACAGTTGTAAGCAGTCTTGTGAGGGTGCTGGGAAACCTCTGATCTTCTGGAGGGGATGTATGTGATTTTTTTTTTTTTTTCCAGTCAGGGTTTCTCTGTGGCTTTGGAGCCTGTCCTGGAACTAGCTCTTGTAGACCTGGCTGGCTCGAACTCACAGAGATCCGCCTGCCTCTGCCTCCCAAGTGCTGGGATTAAAGGCGTGCGCCACCACCGCCTGGCGATGTATGTGATCTTAACTGCTGAGGAAACTTTTGGGCTCTCTACTTTTTATTTATTTTTTAAAGTTTTTTTAAACCCATTAAGCCATCTTGCAGGCTCCTTATTTTTATACTTCATTTGTGTGTGTGTGTGTGTGTGTGTGTGTGTATGTGTGTGTGAGAGAGAGACATCTTCTACTCCTGCCTCCTTCTGCTCCCTCCTTCTACTGTATGGGTTACATGGTTCAAAGCCATGTCGCCAGGCTGGATGCAAGTGACTTTACCCACAAAGCCATCTTATCTTACCAGTCCTTTCCATGTTTTTGAAGTTTGCTTATAAATTGGGTGTGTATCCGATGCCCTCCTGCAGTCCTGGGAGGTGGAGGATCCGGAGTCCAAGAAGATGAAGGCTAGCCTTGGCTTCATGGGTCCTTATCTTTAAAAAAAATATTTTTTATGTGAATTGGTGCTTTTGCCTACATGTAGGAGGTTGGTATGGTGTGAGTGTGCTTGATCCCCTGGAACTGGAGTTAATAGATCGGATGAGCTGCCATGCGGGTGCTGCGATTGAACCTGGTCCTCTGGAAAAGCAGCCAGTGCTCTTAACCTCTGAGCCATCTCTCCAGCCCATGTGTGTCCCTATCTTAAAACCAAAAACTTCTCCTCTGTTCAGAGTAGCTTGAGGACCTCTTCAGGGCTTGTAACCATCCTGGATATGATTCATTCCTATTCCCAGGGCATCCAGCCTGGAAGTGACACCTGCCCTCTGGCTATACAGTAATTGTCTCCCTTATCAGATCTAGGCTTGAAGTCTTGCGTATTTTTCAGTGGTTGCATTCAAAGGAATGCCCATTTTCCTAGAAAATGACCTCAAGTTCAAGTGTACAGATACTGTATCTTCTTGTTCTTTTGGCTAAGATGAAGGGCAGTAAGAGACTGATTCTGGCTTTTTTTGTATATGTATGTGTGTGTTGTATGTATACCTGTGTGTTTCACGTGTGTGTGTATGCATCTGCACATGGAGGCCAGAGGTAACACCAAGAGTCTTTGCTTGCTCACCACCATGTTTACCGAGACAGGCTCTCCCAATTGAACCCAGAGCTTGCCAATGTGGCAAGTCAGCCAGCTTGCTGGAATGTTTAAAGCCTTCCTGGGCTACAAAGTCAAGTTTGAGAACAGCCTGGGCAATTCAGTGAGGCCCTGCCTCAAAAGAACATGTACATAAAGGGCTGAGGAGAGGTGGTGGGTTGCTTTGCCTAGAATGCTGGAGGCATTCAGTCTCTATCTCTAAAGCTGGGATAGAAAGAAAGAAAGAAAGAAAGAAAGAAAGAAAGAAAGAAAGAAAGAAAGAAAGAAAGAAAGAAAGAAGATTCTAAGATCTACAATAAGGAGTCTTTTCTCTATTAAACTGTGAAGGAAAATGATGTCTTCGGTATGCAAAGATTACAGTCAAGATATTTGTATAATCCCAGCAGTGGTGGTGCACGCCTTTGACCCCAGTACTCAGGAAGCAGAGGCAGGTGGATCTCTGTGAGTTGGAGGCCAGCCTGGTCAACAGAGCGAGTTCTAGGACAGCCAGGGTTAGACAGAGAAACCCTGTCTTGAAAACAAAATAAAACAAAACAAAACAAACAAAAAGGTATTTGTATAGTGAAGGTAAAAAGGGTTTCAACTTTGGGGGTTGAAGACATAAACGGAAAACTTGTTTAGATTGTAGGCAATTGTGACTTGTCAAAAGCATCATCCATGGCGACTTCTGACCTGGCATTGGGGTGCACACCTGTAAACCAATGAAGAAGGGCTGAAAGTTCAAGATCAGCCTGGGCTACAGAGTGAGACCCATTTCAAAGCCAAAACAAAACAGTGACATCCAACAAGTCCTCTCCTGAAAGGACTGAGCATGTGTAAGAGAGGAAAACCATTTACAGCGGTAAGAGATGGTTCCATAGGAACTAGTTTGGACTGGAAAGCACAAGCTGCTGGAGAGGCACTGCCTGCCCATGAAGAAGCTTGAGCCGTGGAAAAGCCTGGCTGAAGATCACGGATGCATCCAAAGCCAGTTTTTCCCTGTCACGAAGGTGGGCAGAAGGGTGTGGGCTGCTTTAGTATTTTGAGTGATGTTCATATAGATGTTGTGATAGTATATTGTTACAAATGGTCTATCGTTATTAGTGCTATTATTATTATTATTATTTTCTTTTCTTTTGGCTTTTCAAGACAGGGTTTCTCTGTAGCTTTAGAGCCTGTCCTGGAACTAGCTCTTGTAGACCAGGTTGGCCTCGAACTCACAGAGTTCTGCCCGCCTCTGCATCCCAAGTGCTGGGATTAAAGGCTTGTGCCACCACCGCCTGGCAGTGCTATTATTTTAAATACAAGTCTCATGTATTCCTGGCTGGTTTCTGACTCTGTATAGCAGAGGATGATGTTGAACTTCCCATTTCCTGCTTCCATCTACCAAGGGCTGGGATTGCTGGTATATCCTACCATGTCTGGTTCATGTAGTGAGGAGCATAGGGGTTTGTCATGCTAGGCAAGCACTCTAACACTAAGCTACATCCTGGCCCTAAGTCTTCCATTTTAGTATTGCTTACTTTTAATCTTATGTGCCTATTTAAACAAACAACTTTGTAATGTTTCCTTTCTTTGTTTGTGTTTTGAGACAGTCTTAAAACATGTAGCCCTGGCAGATCTGAATTCCCCACTTGGACCAGTCTGACCTTTAACTTGTGTCCATCCTCCTGCCTCGACTTCCTGAGTGCTGGAATTTCAAGTGTGCATCACCACACTCTGCAGAACTTTTGTCCTAAGCATGTATAGGAAAAAAAAATCACTGTATGTAAGTTTGGACTGCATGGATCTCAGAACACAGCCCCTGCCCCTGCTGCAAAGGAGCAGGACTCCTGTTTCGGGAGTTTGGGATTTGGTTAAATATTCCAAAGATCAGTGAAATCCAAGTGCAAAGAGAAAGTTGTTCTTTTGACAACTTAATGAATAGCTCTGGACAGACTCGACAAAGTTGAGTCAGGCACAATCGGATTAGGCAAGGAAACGAAGGGTGTAAATATTGTTAGGGGGAAATCGTAAAAAACGTAGGCGGCTTCTGTAATCAGATTGCTTCCCAGTGATCCTTAAAGACTCCGTGGAGTGCAAAGAAATCCAACATGGAGATTTTAGATGAGGCTTTGTGGGTGCGGTTTCATGCAAGAAAGTCCACCAGGGAACGCCAATCCTTGAACCCGAATTCAAAGGCAGGGTTTTGGAACTACATCAAAAGACTGGCTTGCACGGAAAGTTTTCCAGCAAGCGACAAAGAGGCTGGGAGGCTGGAAAAAGCCTTGTGGCCGCCACCTACCGAGAAGCAGCGGGTGGGGGAGGGCGCCCGAATATTCGACTGGCGAAGGGGGTGGGCAGGAAAAAAAAAGGAAAAAACAAACAGAAGAACAAATACCACAAATTGACTCAATTTAGTGCTCTGCATTAACATCCAGGTTCTTCAAACACGGGCTTTTTAAACTTTTGAGTTTAACTTCGATGAACAGTTAGTTGTTACTCTCGAAAGTCATTGATCTTATTAAATAGTTGAGAAGTAAAAATAAATATAATGGACGGAGGAGGGGCTTTAAGTTAAATCTCTTTGTAGTTGTGGGAACAATCGTCATCTTTCCAGTTTTCTTTCTAACCGTAGAGGTGTGCAAATACTCGAGAGAGGAGAAATGGAAATCACGAGTTCCCTACCCCCTCCCATCCGTTGCCTGTCCCAAGTTAGGGCAAGTCCGTTCTAGTTGCTTCTAAGGCCAGCTCTGAAAACATTGAGTTCTTTGTGTACCGGAGCTGGGGGACTTCCCTCTGCAAAACAGGCGACAGGCCAGCCCCGGGGCTGCCCTGGTCTTTGCAATGTCTCCAACTTTGCAATTTGCAAGGGAATGTAGGTTGCAAAGAGTTATTTAAGTGGAAGTTGTGGCCTGCAGCAGAAGCAAGGTGGGGAGGGCACCGCGATCTAGGTCTCCCTTTCCTTCCACCCCACTCCCCTCCCCCATCCGGACGGCCGCGCAGGCCCCAGGTGCAGCCATGTTCTTGCTCCCACCACCCGCGCGCCTCCATTGACAGTCCTAGCCGGAGAGGGCCGGGCGCCGCGGCGCTTCGGCTCGGCCTAAAGGGGGGCGGTGGGGAGAGAATCTGGGTTCATCGCGCAAGGCTGTCTGGGAGTTATAGTTCGGGGTACCCACCCGTCCTGTAGACGAGCGCCGGTTTAGAACTACAACTCCCGGTGGGCGGTGCTATTTGTGCGCACGCGCAGCGGCACCTTCGAGGAACAAAAAAAAAAAAAAAGCAAAAAAAAAAGGGGGAAAAAAAGGAGGAGGAGGAGGGTGAGAGAGAAGCTCGGAGAGCAGAGAAAAGGGGGCATCGGCGCCCCCCCGCTTCCCTGCACGCGCTCGCCGCCCGCCTGCCGCGGTCACCCCCGGGCTTCGTCCCTCTCTGTTTCCCCCCGCGCGAGGCGATCCGAGCGAGGAGCGAGGCCCCGCCGGGGGCGGCCATGCGGCGGTGACAGGAGCACGGCCGAGACGCACGGGCCCCCCTCGCCCTCTCACCTCCACCCCGTTCGCCAGCTCGCCTCAGCCGAGGCCCCTCCGGCCTACACCCGCTTGCTGTCCGCATTCCCCCCTCCCCGACCCTCCCGGGCTGCACTTCGGGTGAGTCCCTGTCGCTTCAGAATGTCCCCTTCCCTCGTGTCCCCTCCGCCGTCCTCTCCAGCCTCGGGGTGCCATGGCGAACAGGGGCGTCTTTATTCGACACTCTGCCCCCGTCGGGTTCCCGTGCACCGGCTCGGGCGTGAGAGTTGGGGTCGCTTGGCGCGTTGAGAGTGACGATGGGACAACTCCGGGGTGAGGATACGGACGCGCTGTGACCCCCCCCACCCCAAAGTCCACTCTACTTGGGGGCCTTGGCAGCGGACGCGACGCGGCTTTGGGTGTGGGGGGGATGGGGCGGCTGAGGAGGGGGAAACGACAGTTGCACGCGCGCACCCGTGGCGCGTGGGGGAGGGCTCGCGGCGATCTTTTTATTTTATTTTTTTTCTTGCGCGTGCGTATATTATCGACAGAAGCGTGCGTGGTGGTCGGGGGAGAAGGGGGGTGGTGTTTGGGAGGGATGGTCTCGCGCGAGCACACCCCCCCTCCCGCCCGTGAACGAGCGAGCGAGCGAACCCCGCGGGGCCGCGCAGCCCTCTCCTTCACTCTGATTGGCTGACCCGGCTTTCCGGGGGCGCGCGCCCGTGCGCGGTGCCAAGGCCCCTCCTGAGCCCCGTGGGGTCGCGCTCGGGTTCGGTGTATGTGTGTGCGTGTATCTGGGGCTCGCTGCTCCTAGGGCAGCAGGCCGCGCGCGATTGGCCGGCGGGCACGGTGGGGGCGGGGCGTCGGTGCCCTGGTAACTGCGGCGGGGGCCCTGGCAGGGGGCGGGAGCTCTGTAGCCAGCGCCCGCCCCCTGGCCGGCCGGCGCTCCGCCCTGCTCCCAGGTGGATCCCAGCCGTGGGCTTTGTCCGAAGCTGTTGGGTTGCGGGACCGGCGGGGCCAGGGCTTTTTTTTCGGGGGGGGGGAGGAGGAGATGGAAATAAACACAATGACCGGAAGGAAGACTTTAGCCTTGAGGCTATGGAAATAATCGGTCTGGTTTGGGCAAGCACCCAGACGTCCGGGTTAAGAGGAGGAATGGAAAAAAAAAGTTTTACTTCTGTACTTCCATTTTTTTTCTCATCATCAAATTTTTGCCTTTTTGCGGGGCGGGGGGTGCGGGGAACTTAAGTATGTAGCCCTGGCTGGTCTGGAACTCCTCTTGTAGACCAGGTTGGTCTGGAACTCACAGAGATCCGCCTGCTTCGGCCTCCCTGGTGCCGGGATTAAAGGCCAGTGCAACCACGTCTTGCTCAAGTTTTGCTTACTTGTTTATATTTTAATTTTTAAGCAAGGTATTTTGAAGCTCAGGCTAGCGTGGAACGTGCTTTGTAGCCGGAGCTTGTCTTGAACTTCTTCACCTTGTGAGTGCTGGGATCGCAGGTCTAGCTCACAGTTTTGCCCCTTAGTACATGGCCCTGCCTCGCGGCTTTGTGCTCCTTGGCTGCTGAGAGTGCAGGTCTGAGAAGGTGCTGGTGGAGCGCCCGCTGTGAGGTGCGAGGCCATGCTTCTTGGCTGCTGTGTGCAGTGGTTGGCTCTGCCTGCCTGTTTGTCTCTGGGTGTTTCCAGGGCAAAGGGGAAGCTGGTTTGCAAATAAGGGGTACAGGTACGGTACCCACAAGCACCTGATTTCGGATGTGGAATGGCTGATGATTTTTTTCTTTTTAAGTCTGCTGCCTCGGGCTCCTTTGTTGCCTGAGTCCCTTGATCTTCACACCCTGGAGGCACGGACACTTTCCTCACTCATCTGTAGTCATTTCTGTAAAGTCTTTTATGTTATGAGGCCACGAGTTTTCTTTTTTACCTTGTAAAAATATGGACCACATTCTCTTTATTTTCCTTGGGTCATCCTTGGGCAGGGGCATGCTAAAACCCGTATTTACCATTGCGGGGGATGAAATCTAGCATGCTCTTTAGGCAAGCAAGGATTCTAGGCTGGCATTCTCCATTCGGTCATACCGCCACCCCTGTTTTACTTTTTCAAATAGAGTTTTGCTAAGTTGCCCAGGTTGGCTTTGAATTTCCTCTGTAGCCCAGATCATCTTTAAAGTTGATAATTCCCCTGCCTCAGCTGCTTGAATAGCTGGGATGATGGACCTTGGGGAGGGCTTAGGTTCCGCCCTCATCCCTTTGCTCTTTTTATTTATTTATATAGTTATTTTTACATCCCGGCCGCAGTTTCCCCTCCCACCTCTCCTCCAGCCCCTCCCTCCGTCTGTTCCCATCCCCCAACCCATCCCCCACTCCTCCCTTTCTGTTCAGGAAAGGGCAGGTTTCTCATCAATACCAACAAAACATAGCACATCAAAGTTGTAGAAGACTAAGTACGTCCCCATGTATTGGGCAAGGCAACCCTTGCCAGGTGCCAAGTGTGTGGTGTCATAGCAACTGTACTTGAGTGTGTTTTCAGTGGCAGGTGTGCTCCTTAGCCCCTTCATGAAATTCTGGTTGTAGACGAGGCCAACTATAGAGAAGTCAGGTACTTTCTCTCTGTAAGCGGGGCACGTGACTTTTCACCTGGTTACCAATGGTTCTCTAGCCCTCTGCTTCTGTAGGGGAGTGATGACGTCATTCCAGAGGCTGTGGTGCTGCGGGTCTGGGTTGGGGCCTTGACCGTGTCTAATTGTGTCGCCCAGGCAGGCCTGTAAGTTGCAGTCCTCCTGTCTCAGCATTCTTAAATTACAGGCAGGTGCCACTAAGACTTCTTTAAACACAGGGTCCAAGTGGAGGTAAATGGGACTGTTCATTCTGGATTGCTTGGAAGACTGGTTGAGAGGTTTGTTTTTTTTAACATTTTTCCCTTTTTTAATGTAATTTTATTTATTTTTTGGGCATTGGTTTTTGCCTGCATGTACATCTGTGTGAGGGTGTCAGATCTTGGAGTTACAGACCGTTGTGAGCTGCATTTGGGTGCTGGGAATTGAACCCAGGTCCTCTGAGGAGCAGTCAGTGCTCTTAACCCCTGAGCCATCTCTCCAGCCCTGGTTGAGAATGTTTAAAAAAAAAAAAAGTAAATCGTAGTTACAAAACTCACCTCCAGCTTGAAAAGTGGCTGTGGGTTTAAGTGCCGGGTTAAATTTGAAGCTCAGCTGCACTGACGGTTATTCCCGTCTCATTTATTATTTCAGTCATGGAGCAGTTCCCACCCCCCCCCCCGCCCCATTCACAGTGTTGGAGAACAGACCCAGGCAGTTCTCATAGCCGCTTACTACTGTGTCTCCTCTAGGTGTGCTGGGAGAAGCACCCCACTGTCCCCACCGGGTGGAAGGATGAGTTGTAGGCCAGAGCGTGCGCTTGACCGCTGTGACGTACAGAGGCTGTCTTTAGGATCTGTTTCTCCCCAGCCTTCTCTGCCCTCTCTGCGGTTTTCCTTCTGCCCACGGAACTCTACCAGTGCAGCGCTCCCATGTTTCCTTTGTTCCTGCAGCCCTGGCCTGTTTCTGCACTGCCGGTCTGCTCCTCACCACTTTGGACAGAGAGAAAGAGAATATTTGGCCCAGGTAGAGATCATTGGAAGGCTTGGAGGCTTTTCTTGGTTGTGATGTGATTAAGAACAGTATAGGCTGGGTATGGCGGCTCACCCCTTCAGTCCCAGCCTAGTTTACATATCGGGTTCCAGGAGTGAGACCTGTCTCAAAACCAAACCAAACCAAACAAACAAAAAAGTTGGGTATGGTTTCCTGAGCAACTGAGCAGGAAGGCTGAGAGTTTTATTATACTCTTGTCTTTCCTCAACTATGTAGGACTCTACATACCTCTACCTATGCATTGTAGATGGACAAACACACATATATGCACGCATACATAAATACCCCCAAGCAGACCGAAAACATACATAGTGCTAGAGGTCTGTCCCAGGCCCTGCATTACCAGTAAGCTGCATCTGTTATTTGGGTCTTTTAAAGCATTGATTTACTCAGACTTTGTATCTTTGAGAACCAATGCTTTATGTTTTTGTAGTACTAAGGATTGAATGAGGGTGTCTGCTCATACCGGGAGCTCTTCTGGAGCCACACCTCAGCCCCCATCACGGGTGGATGTAGTAGGCTGCTGGAGCCACACCCCAGCCCCCATTGCGGGTGGATGTAGTAGGCTGCTGGAGCTCTTCATACCAGCCATTGTTTTTGAGACAGCGTCTCACTGTGTAGCCCTGGCTGACTTGGAACTCAGTATGCAGTGAGATGAATGCGCCGGGTCTTGGTCGTCGACTTTATTTTCCTTGCCTAGGCCTTGGACATGCTGAGCTACTTCCTGGCCCTGGTCTCAGATTCTATAACACTTAAAGTTACATTATCTCACTTATGTGTCTTGACTAAGGATGGCAACATATGCCATATGATCACAGAAGAAAAGGGGCAGAAAAACCAAGAATATAAAACCCATTAACTTCATGTCCCCCCGCTCTCCCCCCTCCAGACAGGGTTTCTGTGTAGCCCTGGCTGACCTGGAACTAGCTCTGTAGACCAAGCTGACCTCGAACTCAAGAGATCTACCTGCCTCTGCCTCCCAAGTGCTAGGACTAAAGACATGCACCACCATGCCCAACTGTTTGTTTGAATGTTTTCTTTGGAAAGAATTTGCATGGATCTGGGTAAATCTCTTACTAGCATAGAAACACTGTGTAAGAAGTGTTGGCTTGCTGGGCGGTGGTGGTGCACACCTTTAATCCCAGCACTCGGGAGGCAGAGGCAGTCGGATCTCTGTAAGTTTGAGGTCAGCCTGGTCTACAGAGCGAGTTCCAGGACTGGCTCCATAGCTACTGAGAAACCCTATTTCAACACCCCCCCAAAAAAAGTGTTGGCGCCTTCATGAGGAAGAAGCTCCAGCCTGCATTTTCCGAGTGGTGGTCTGGGTCCTCACACATGCTGAGCCAGTGCAGAGGCTCCCGCGTTGAGTGTCAACCCTAACTTCTAGCCCCAAATTTGCCAGTGCAGTCTTTCGTTACTTCCACCCTTTCTTTTCTCACTTGACAGTTTATTTGTAGACTATTCATAACAAATATATAAAATTAGGTTAGATTCAACCACACATTGAACAAATCATATGCACAGAAAAGGGGGGCTGGCTCAGTTGTTAAGGTGCTCACCAGGCGAGCATACGGACTGGGGCTCGCTCTTTGGCACCCACATAGGAAAGCCAGCTACAGCAGCACCAGGCTGCGATCTGCTGCTGGGGAGCTGAGGACAGCAGCATCCACTCTCATGAGGCCGTGACTTCCAGGTCCAGTGAAGGATTGTCTCAGACCCAGGTGGCGCTCTTGAGCAAGATCTCTGCCTTCTACACACAGCCATCCATCACAGAGACAGAAGGACGCAGTGACTCTCGGGTATGGCTTAACTTTAGCCTCCACATTTACTGGATATAGGATTTGGCAGAGTGCATTCACAGCAAAGAAATGTTTGTGCTGGCTAAGTATACATCTAAACATTCAAAGCCAGTGTGTACAAAATACCAGTGTGGGTCTGGAGAGATGGCTCAGCAGTTAAGAGCATGCTTCTGTTCCCAGCACCCATGTTGGGCAGCTCACAGCCTGTAACTCTAGCTCTGGGGTGTCTGAAACCTTCTTAGACACCTGAATCACATACATACACATAGGCATACATTTGCTCATAAATAAAAATACCCCCCCCTTCCTGAGACAAGGTTGGCTGTCCTGGAACTCTGTTCCTCCTACAGAGATCTGCCTGCCTCTGCCTCGCAAATGCTGTGATTAAAGGCATGTACCACCACTGCCCAGCATAAAAATAAATCTTAAAAATGAGAAATTCAGCTCTGCTTTAAGAAATGTTAAGCATAAAAACTAAAGTATATTTAAAAAGCAAAAGAAATGGGAGTAAACATAGCACTATACACACTAGTCTTGGAAAGCCGAGATGACTACTAACGCACAGCGTAAGACTTTGGAAAGAGCTGTGCTTAGGCATAGTGGAGGCACAGCATGATCAAAGATCAGTTCAGAAGGAGGACTACAGCACTTTAGGATAGTGCCCAGTGACACAGCTCCTAACTACATGGGTGCTGGGACCCAAACTCTGGTCCCCGGAAGAGCAGAAAGTCTTAGGTGCTGAGTCATCTCTCCATCCCCTGCATTCTCTTTTTATTTTTTTTGTGGTGCTGGGGATTGAACTTAGGGCTGTGTGCTAGGCAGGGACTCTACCACTGAGCCTCATGTCTAGATCTTGGGCAAAACAAGCCCCTGGTTTATAAATTTTTAAAGATAGGCATTTGAAATAAGGTGAGCAAATCATTGTGCATGTCAAAGCACTGATTCATTCTGATGGCACCCCATTTATCTTCATCAGAAAATAGGTTATTTTATTTAGTGCAATAGTAATTAAAGCAGCTGGCTGAGGACTGAGCCACTTTTAATTTACTGGGTTCAGGTTTGGAGTTCGTTTATAGGTATGTAGATAGAAAGACACCTAAGACGCACTTTAGGTTTGCTTAGCTTCCTTTAGTATGGCTTAACTTAGTGGGCGTTTTGTAAAGCGTTTTTTAAAGTACAAAGTACTTAGTCATATTCTCAGAACAGCCCTGCAGGGTAAGAGTACATGTATTAGCTATTGCATTTTCTTTTCTTTTTTTTTTTTTTTGTTTTTTTTTTTTCGAGACAGGGTTTCTCTGTGGCTTTGGAGCCTGTCCTGGAACTAGCTCTGTAGACCAGGCTGGTCTCGAACTCACACAGATCTGCCTGCCTCTGCCTCCCGAGTGCTGGGATTAAAGACGTGCACCACCACCGCCCGGCACTATTGCATTTTCTAGGCTACAAAAAATTCACCCGGATGCAGTTCTTCAAATGCAGGTGATTTGAATGTGTAGAGTAAGGTCAGAGGATACATTGTTTGTGTGTTGGCAGAGCAGGCTCCTGTTGTTCAGAATGTTGGACTCTGGGGTTGAGGAGATGGTGGTAAAGTTCTTGGTATGCGAGCATGAGGGCCTGAGCTGGATCCTGGAACCCACGATAAAAAGATGTGCAGGTTGGGGCTGGAGAGATGGCTCATCGGTTAAGAGCATTGCCTGCTCTTCCAAAGGTCCTGAGTTCAATTCCCAGCAACCACATGGTGGCTCACAACCATCTGTAATGAGGTCTGGTGCCCTCTTCTGGCCTTCAGGCATACATATAGACAGAATATTGTATACATAATAAATAAATATTTAAAAAAAAAAAAGAAAAAAGGATGTGCAGGTTGCGTGTGTTTATAATCCAAGTGCTGGGAAGTAGAGCAGGTGGGTTCCTGGGGCTCCTTGGCCGGCCTGCCTAATGTGTAAGCTCCAGGCCCATGGAGATTCAGTCTCAAAAAACAAATTGGGCTCCGTAAGAGCAATACAGGAAATTGACCACTGGCTCCACACCTGTGCTTGTGTGTGTGTGTGTGTGTGTGTGTGTGTGAGTGTGTAAGGGTGAGTTGGGGTGGGTGTTGATTTTCTTTTCTTTCTCCTGAAATAGCCCAGACCCCAGTCAAACTTGTTATAGCTAAGGATGGCCTTGAACCCCTGATAGTCTGGCCTCACCTCCCAAGTGCTGGGGTTACAGATGTATGCTACTTACTACACCTGCTCTGGGCATCTTCTCGAGTGTTTCCCTGATTCTTCTGGATAGATAAGATTTCCCTTTTGGATCCTGTTCACCTCATTAGTGGACTTGGGCTTGATGGCGCTCACCTCACCTTGGCCTTTAAAGCAGAGCTACTTAAATTTTCTACTTTTCACTACCTTTTTGCCTGAGAATCTTTATGTGATCCATGTATAGATTTAAGGTAGGTATACAAATTAAACTTTTACTGATAAGAAATCATAAATATATTTTAAACAATTTTTGGTGTTCATAAGATTTTACTTTTTATTAAAGATGGGACCTACTGGGTGTAGTGGTGCATACCTTTAATCCAGCACTGCTGGGACTCTGGCAGACAGATGTCTGTGAGTTTGAGGCCAACTTGGTCTACATGGTGACTCCCAGGCCAGCCCTGGCTATTAAGTGGGTCTTAGTTCCCCTGTCATACTCACCCCATTAATAAAGGGAGTGGGGTGGGGTGGGTTCTGGGTTTAAGCAGCCTAGTCCAGCCCAGGGCTGCAGTGCCTCTAGTGCTGGCTTGGGCACCTTGCATTTCCCAGCAGTTCTTGAGCGGTTCTTATGGTAGTCTGAGCTAGAAGTCACTTTGTAGCTGTTCTCAGACTCCCTGCCACCTCCTGCTTTAGCACCCCCAAGTTACCACAGTGCCTTCCCAATTCTAGCTTTTGAGTTCTGTGCCCCTTCTATTTATCTGTCTGTCTGTTTGTCTACCTATTTATTTTTTTAAGACAGGATCTCGTGCAGTTCAATGAATGGAATTTCATGCATAGTTAGGAATTTCCCTTACCTGTCAAATAACTGGTATTACAGGCATGTACTACCTCAGTTTATGGGGTTGGGAGGGATCGAACCCAGGGCCTCCCTTACGCTAGCTAAGCTTTCTGTTGACTGACCCCCACATCTCCAGTATTTGACCTTCTGTAGACCATAGGAGTCATTTTTCAGGATCTGTGTCAACTTGGATTTGTCCATTTCTTCCTCGTGACTTGACCCAGGCAAAGTGTTTAGGACTGGACATCGTGGTGTGTTTTCTTTGAGCTCTGTTGGGAGATGTCCTCTTGTCTGGAGTAAGTATTGTCTTACTTGGTTGAGACGGAGGCTCTTCTGTTTTACTTGGTGAAGGGACAGTACTTGGGGACCAAAAAAATTGAGGTTTTTTTCCTTTTTTTTCAATTAAGCCATTCTGCTTTTTTGTTGGGAGGCTGAAAATTTTGAGGACAATGGAAGAGATCAGTGCATGGATTTAAATATTATTATAATGTTGTCTTAAGTTCTCAAAACCTTTTTCTGAAATAAATGGTGTAGATAATGAAATTAGAAAACGGTTTAAGATGGCAATAAGTTTTACAGTGTACAGGGTCTGAAAGGTCATGGGAAACTTAAGGGGTCTGGTCAGTTGGGTGATCTGGATTCCTCTCGCCAGAGTTCTGGACTGGCCTGTAGCCTGGTGGCAGAGCACCTGCCTTTCATGTGGGCATTCAGGTGTGATTCCTAGCATTGCAAAGCAAAACAGAAGCAGGCAGCTTCTGCATGTCCAAGCCTGTAGTTTAACTCCTATGTTTTTCCTTTCTAGGACGCTGGGGATGGAACCCAGGGCTTTGTCACTGACCTAAGTGCTATGTCATTGAGCCACACCATATTCCTACTGCTGTTCTTAGTTAAAAGGAAAAGCGTGTTTACCAATTGTATCAAGCAAATGTCAGCCTTTTATAATAAAAGTCAAGATTCCAAGATTAACCAATAGCATCAATAAACTACCTTAAACACATTTAAAAATACAAATTTATGAACACAATTTGAATAAAAATTACCACGTGGACATAGAAGTTTGTTTCTAAACTGCGCTCAGTGTTTGTTGGTGTTTGAGGTTATGACAAGCAGGTGCTTTTGGGTCAGTGCCTGGTAACTGTAGACAGAACGAGGTGTGTTATGTTATGGGGAGGAAAGCTTGGCAGCCTGACGGATTGTTGGAGTATAATATTTCACGATTGAGAACCCCACACACTGCAGTGTGGCTGAACTTGCTAGGATATCACCAGACTTAACTATTAATCTTTGTGTTTAGGTGTCGTTTTAGAACAAAGTGAGTGACATTTTAGAAGATGGATTTTAACTTTTTTGAATACTAACCATTTTGAAATATCTTTTATAAAAAATTAAAAGTTTCGGGGCTGAAGAAATGACTCAGCAGCGGTTAGGAGCACTGGCTGCTTTTCCAGAGGACCTGGAGTCCCAGCCCCCACATGGCAGCTCAGAACTGTCTGTAACTCCAGCTCCAGGGGATCTGACACCAAGAAAAAAAAAATTAAAAGTTTCTTGAGAACCCATTTTTTCCCTATAATTAAGTGGTAGTTCAAATTATTCAAGAGGTTTTTTGGTCTCTTTTAGCCTTTTAATTTTGTTGTAAGTTTTAGTGACTTAAATGAGTTGATAAAATTTGGAGTTTATTTTATATATATGTATATGTATATACACATACATGTATATATATATGTTTGAGGCAAGGTCTCTTTATGTAGACCAGTCTAGCCTCAGAATCATAGCAACCTGCCAGCCTCTGTCTGCTGAGTGCATGCACCACCACCCGACTCTCAGTGCTCCTGCTATTAACCCTTGAGCCTCCTCTCCACTCCCCATCTGTTTCTGTTAGAATGATGATAACATATGAAAGTCTTCAAAAGCTCTCTTCCTTTGGCTCACTATAAAAATTCTCTTTCTCGAGGCTGGAGAGATGGCTTAGAGGTTAGGAGCACTGACTGCTTTTCCAGAGGTCCTGAGTTCAATTCCCAGCAACCACATGGTGGCTCACAGCCATCTGTAATGAGATGTGATGCCCTCTTCTGGTGTGCAGGCAAACATGCTATATATATAACAAATAAATAAATCTTAAAAAAAAATTCTCTTTCTCTTTTTGGTGCTACTAACACCAAGGATCAATAAAGGCAAAAATATAGTCAGAAAAAAAATTACATGGAATTAATTACTAACTGTTTTGAGGTGCAACAGATCAGAACTCTGAGGACACAGACGAACCTGATCCCTGATACTGATCTCCAACAGGAAAGAGAAGCAGCGCTGAGAGAATGAATGGTTGGTGTCTGTTTTCAGAGCTGAGGGAAGGCACCTCATCTGTTAGACAGTCGCCATCTGGGGCTGTGAGACAGCAGCAGCTCAAAGAAGCCATAGCAGGGAAGTAAAGAGGGAATAAAGCAATCGATAATGCAAAGCCCAAGGTCGGAGACTAAGTGGTAAAGAAGAGATGGCAGGTTGGGGGCACTGCGGCATGTGGCCTCATTACTCCTGTCCTGGCCTTGTGGAGTTTGGGTTTGCTGGGTGGGAAAAGCCAGGAACAAGCAGTGGGTAGTTTCTAGAATGCTTGCCCTGGAGTAGCAGGATGTGGCATCCAATAGGCTGGACAGGGATCCTCCCTGTGTCCAGTACTTGCTTAGCTGCCCTGGTCTCCAATCCTGGTCCCCCACTTGGGTTCACATAACTTCCGTGTGCTTTAACAGTGGCCTCAAAGCTCAAGAGTATTCCTGGATGTGCTGGAGGAGCTTCAGGGGCCTCTGCTAAGTGAGCAGGTGAAAGTCCTGGCTAGTCAGACCAGATCGTGAATCTGACAGTTTAGTTGGTGAAAGAGAGGGGAATCAACACCATGTTTGTGGCTCTCGAGAACGCTAATGTCATGGCCACAGTGTGAGACAGCTGCCTGGTACAGATGGAGAAGGCACTGAGCCTGTGGGTGGAAAACTCACCCGGGACCTGGGTGCACAGCTGTGGTAGCAGGCCAGGTGCCTATCACCCCACTCAGGGCTGGCTGCACAGATTCTGCAGCTAGTTAGGACTACAGAACCCAAAAGCCACTGCAGAGGTGGCAGCAGCCCAGACATTGGCTATGTTTTGTGTTCAGTGGTGAAAATTGGCCAAAGAGCATGGGTGCCAGCCACCCCAGGCCAGTCTTCATTTCCGTGACAGTGGGCCTGAGGATGAGTGCATGGAGACAGTCCCATTCGGCTCTCGGTCTCACTGTGCCTCGTTCACAGTGAAACTTTGTCCTAGGTGTGTGTGAACAGGAACAAACCAGGATCTGCAGGGTTTTTGTCCTGTCCCCGATGGCGATGATGAAGGAGAAGGATGTCTTCTGTGTACCTGGCCTGCTTTTCCATCCCTTTCCCATGATGCTGCTGCTGGCCTTGCTTTGTGAGAACTGTCCAATTTGCAGTACGCTGGTGCTGATGAAGCCTGTGCAGGGCAATCCTTGTGGCTAGCCACTGATATTGGCCCAGCCTAGGCTCCGGACCAACAAACACCTTGTTTTTGCCTTGGGGTCACAGTAGAAGTATTGGCAAGCTTGTTACCTGAGGCTCTTGCTTGTGCTTTGGGTGGGAATGGAGAAGACAGACAATGTTTTGTGTTCTTGAACCTCGCTGTACATGGAATCCATGGAACTTTGAGATACTAACTAAATTAAGTAATAAAACTGCTTTTATACTTAAGTTGGCTGAGTTGGGAATTTGTAACCTCACAGTCTAAGATCTGCCTAATAATTCATACTGTTAACTAGACAAAGTATTTACAGCGGGGCTGGAGAGCTGGCTCAGTGGCTAAGAACACTTGTTTTTCTAGAAGACCTAGGTTTGATTCCCAGCACCTATGTTTCTGCTAACAACTGAAACTCCAGTTCTAGGGGATCTGATGTCTTCCTCTGACTCCATGGGCACCAGGCATGCATGCGGCACACATACGTACATACATATATACATACATGTGGCACACATACATATATACATACATGTGATACACATACATACATATATACATGCATGTGGCACACATACGTACATACATACATGTGGCACATACATACATATATACATGCATGTGGTACACTTACGTACACACATATATACATACATACATACAGGCAAAACACTCATACAAATAATAAAAATCTAATTTTTTTTTTAAAAAAACCTAAGAAATTGTTACCATATAGTGTTCTGTGGAGAGAAGTAGAAGAGAGGCGCAGCTTGGTGGGGGAGTGCATTTCTGATCCCATTCTCCCGCACAAGACAGACATTCGAGGGAAGTCAGAGGTCCTGTAATAGAAACGGAACTGCCTACCATGCTCTTGTTTGGAAAGCGCTTTGGGGTAAGAAGTTCAGAAATCACATGCATTGAGTTTGTCGTTTAGACAGGACACCCCTTCATGTGAGATGCAAGTAGGTAAGGGTGATGGAGGATCCTTGTTTGTGGGTGCTCCAGGAGGAAACAGCTTCACTCTGACTTCAAATTATAGATAGCTTTAAAAAATCTAAGGTAATCAGCACATAAAGATAAAAATTAAATAAAAAATACATAAATACAGGAAATATGAGCAAGAACCACTAGAAATAACAGACCAAGACCAGAGATCTTTTAGTTACCAGAGACTTGTGACTATCCTTTTAGGTTTGAACAAATAGAACATGTTTTTAGGGGTAGGAGACATAACTGAGACAAAGGAATAGTGAGTGGAGGGTGAGCTAGAAGAAATGTAGTTCAGCTAGAGAGGAAAAAGAATGGTCAGAGACCTTGGGTAAAGTGATGGCTAACGTAGGGTGAAGTTGAGCCTTTTTTGGGGGAGGGGGTGGCCCTGGCTGACTTCTGTCTCCTGTGGGTGTGGTTCAAGGTGTGAGCCACGGTGCCCGGCTGGAGCTGGGTCTTTATGGGAGATGGAGCATGGCAGGGTCTGAAGAGGTGGCAGCCGAGTCTCCCCCAACCAGACACTAGCCTGCAGTTAAGCCCTGCGAGTAATAATGGGAGAAAATCTGCCCTACACACTTGGTGACACTGCGGAGGGCAAAGACAAAACACCGCAGAAACATGCAGGGCTTGACTTCTCCGGGGCCGCAGTGGAAGACAAAATACGATGACTCCCAAAGAGGTGACATGGCTGCAGTGCGCAGAACAGAAATGACTATTAGGCCGAATTCCCATTGCAGTAAAAATGCCCTCAAGAAGAAAGAAGGTTAAGCAAACAAAACCAGAGTTTGTCACTGGAAGGAAATTCTGAAGGATTGATGTCAGGCAGGGGGAATATTTGAGAAGCAAGAATAAGCAAAGAATAGCATAAATAAATATGTCATTGTTCTAAGCAGATATCAAATCACTTCAAACAAAAGTAATGCTGCATTTAAAAAAAATCAGAATTATGGGCTCAGTGGTTAAGAGTACTGATAGCTGTTCTGAGGACCCAGGTTTGATTTCCAGCACCCACGTGGGAGCTCACACCCGACTATAACCATAGTTCCAGGGGATATGACATTATCTTCTTGTTACCGCAGACACATACATGCATACTTACGGATAAAACACAAATAAATAATAGAATAAAGACATTCGGAATTGGGTCAGCACGATGGCTCAGCAGGTAAAGGACCTACCACCAAGTCTGGTAACTGGAGTTGGATCTCGGGCCCACATGGTGGAAGGAGAAAACATTATTATAGTTTATCCTCTGACCTTCACCTACCTATGGTGGCACATCCCTACCCTATACTGAACAAACAAATGAATGTGAAAACAAAACCCAGAGCCAAACAGCAAAGGCGTTACCATCACCGTAACATTTTCCAGAATTCAAAGAACCAGAGTTGGGAACGATTGGCACTTTGTACAGACAGTGTAGCTGCCACCGGGCACTGCACAGCATCGTGTTTACGATGGGCACAGGGTCTGGGTGAAGATGCTTTAGAAAGCCACTCGGCTCTCAGCATTGGTGAGTCTGGTGGAGTTAGTGCGTGTATACGTTCCTGGTATCGATGATCACATAGCAGCTATGAAGATGCCTGTACTGTTTGTTTCAGTCCTGAGAATTTTAAAAACGTTGAAATAGAGGCCAGAGATGTCACTCAGTGGTTAAGAGGGCTAGCTACTCTGCTTACAGAGAACCTTATTGGGTGGCTCACACCTGCCAGGAACTCCGTCTTCAGGGCCTCTGATGCCCTGTTCTAGACTCTTCAGGCACCCCAATAGGTAGAGATACATACACAGAGAAACTGCACACACACATTCTTTCTCTCTCTAAAGAAGTAGAATCTTTATGTTGCAATGGAAAGGTCAAGGTACTTTAACTAAGATGTTGAGAACTCCATGGCAGTATTTGTTAAACTGCTGTGCCCGTAGGTAGGTGCTTACGGTTCTTTGAAAATGTGGACACCCACTAACCCCTGAGACGAGGTCACCACTCTGCGGAGCTCCGAGCTCCATCCTCAGCCCTTTAGGCTTTGGCGGTTTGTCACTTTCCTCTGACACATGACTTGAAGCTGTATTTGTGGTCTCTTCTCAGACAGCCTGTCCGTTTCCATCTTTTTCTGTGGGTGTTCTGTGCCACTAAACCTGTGGAGAACATTGTCGCTGAGATGAGAGACTCGCTTACTGGCTGAGCGTCTTTGTTTGGCAACACCTGCCCAACTCCTGCTGCTGCTGCTGCTGCAGCTACCCCCACGGTGCCTCCAGGGGCTGTGAGGATGGAAATGAATGTGTTCTATATAGCTAGGCCTCAGCCTTCCAGCAGGACTTTGTGTGATGATGAGAACGCTGTATCTAGGCACAGATAGCTCTTCTGCGCTTGAGATGTGGCTAGTGGTCCTGAGGAACTGAATTCTTAATTTGCTTTCATCTTAGCTTAAATATGACTAATTGCATGTGGCTGCTGGCTCCCACACTGGAGGGACACTCTGGGTTGGCTCTCTGCCTGGGATGGTGGTTGTCATCTCCTCACACCCACCTCCTCAGCAGTGTGGGAGATGCACACACCCTGAGGAGCCAGACTCTCTCGTGTGACCCCTCCAGGAAGTGGAGGTCTGATGTCTGATGTTGTCCTGTCTGCCTTCTCTCTTCAGTTCATTTTCCCCTTTTCCGATGGTCCTGGGATGGAACCCAGGGACTCACACTGAAAGGACTGATGAAGGCTCAGCCAGCCCCTTTGTTTATAGAAGACACACCTGGGTACCTCCCCGGACTCTGCAGTTTCTGAGAAAAGGTGGGAAGGGGCACAGTCACCAGGTGAGGGCCTCTGTAAATGGCCGGCATATAAAGACTGCTCAGGAAATTGCCTTTTGGGGCAACAAAGATCAGGTCAGTGAGGTAATAGAGCCCCTGACAAAAGCATTCCCTGTCCTCAAGCCCAGCTGGACTCCTGCCTCCAGAGTCAGTCAGCTCCTCAGCACCTTCCCTTCCAGGGTTCTGTTGCTCCCCTCCTGAGTAGTTCCGGTAATGAAGTTAGCAGCAGGTGGTGGGCGGCACTGTGGGTTGTTGATGGGGGCCGCGTTTTTCTTCCATTAGACAAAAAGTAAATGCAGTCCTTTCTTTGAGAATTTCACACTTGCTTGCCTCACATGTAACATGTTTTGCTCATGTCTCCCTTTTCTGGTTGAGACGGTGTGTAGCCCTGGCTGGCCTGGATCTCACTCGCAGTGATCCATCTGCCTTTGCTTCCTGAGTGCTGGGGTGAAAGGCTCTTGAAGCACATCAAGGTGACTTTAGGGCAGGTTTATGGCAAGTGAGTCCCGAAGCCAGCAGTAGATAAAACGTCTTCCTACCGTCTTGTTCTGATTCCAGTCGGGACCACGTGGCTTTGACAAAGCCCTGCATGTGTAAGATGAGAACATCTCATTTACTTATTGATTGATTGCTGGGAAGTTTAAAAAGTGAGCTTTAGAAGAAAGAATATGAGCTTTCAGGAATAATGAAGTATATTTTAAGTGAATATCTGTGATTATGGAAAAATGATTTTTTTATCCCGCCTCTTTGTTTAGCCCATATTTACACACAGGTTTATCTGGGAGAAAAGTTCAGCGCAGGCTTTCCTGCGTGCTGTTTGCTGGCTTGTTGCTCCATCTCCTGACCCAGTCACCACGGGGGCCTTGGGTTGAGACAGGGTTGCTTGTGTGTGTGTTTGCAAATATGAGGTGGGGCTGGAGGTGCATTGGTTTTCAGTTAAAAAAAAGCCGGTAGAAGTGAGTGCTTGGTGGTTCCCGGGGTCTAGGCAGTCACAGTCAGACCCCAGCCTTTGCTAGCAGGAATCAGTCTTCCCCTAGGAGCAAGGGAGGATCCTCCTGCACATCCTGCAGAGTGGAGCTGTAAGTGCTCCCGTGCAGCACTGGGCCCTTGCGCAGGGGCTTCTCAGCTGCAGCACAGCCACATGCATAGAGCGGCTTTAGAATGACGTAATATTTCAGTCATCCTTCTTAAGCTTACCTTATGATAAAAATTGTTGCTTAAAATAGGATCTATGTAAGTTGAAAGGGGTAATGTTAACAGGCATGTGATTTGCATACTATTTATAGAAAATAAGTTTTAGAGTATTTGGTTTAAATTTTACCTCAGATTGTCTTTTGTCCCGGCCAGGCGCTAATGGAGTGCCTGTGGTGTCTTTGTTGTTCTTCTGAATGAACTTTGCCAAGGTAGCGTTGTAAACGTTCCACCTTGATGTTCTCCAAGCGTTCCACCTTGATGTTCTCCAAGCGTTCCACCTTTATGTTCTCCAAGCGTTCCACCTTGATGTTCTCCAAGCGTTGGCTCCCTGGCATTAACTGTTCACAACGTGTGGGACAGACTTTCACAGTGGCACCTGAGTGAAGTTTATTCTCTTCAGTGTCTCCCTTCTGTCCCCACTTGCCTCCATTCTACTTCTGTCTCACGATTGACTCTTCTAGGCCCCCTGTGGGACTAGAATTGTAGCGCTTGCTGTCTGCGCCTGACTTACTTCTCTTCCGGTCCTCCCTCAAGGTTCTTCTGTGCTGTTGCACGAATCGTGTCTTAGTTACTTTCCCAGTGCTGTGGAAAGCACCGAGACGACTTCCGTGTGAAGTCTCTCTCCAAGCCTACTCCTAATGACACCTCCTCCAACTAGGCTACACCTTCTAATCCTTCTCAGACAGTTCCAGCAATTAGGGACCAAGCAGTCACATATATGAGCCTATGGGGGCCATTCTCATTCAAACTACCATACGTCAGAATTTTCTTTCTTTCGTTTTTGAGACAGGGTCATTAGCCCAGGCAGGCCCTAATTTACTATGTCCAACGATGACATTGAACTCCCGATCCTCCTGCTCCTGCCTCTTAGTGGTGGGACTACAACTGTGCACCGTACTGGGGTGGATCCCAGGCAGGCACTTGAGCATCTGAGCTGCACCTCCAGTCCCATTGCCTTCTTTTAAAACCAGTGCTCTGTGCACACAGCTCACATTTCATCTGTTCACACACTGCTAGCTTTGGAGTTTTGCCACTGTTAGACTGGTAAGAATATAAGAGTATGCCAGGTGGTGGTGCACACCTTTAATTCCAGCACTCAGAAGGCAGAGGCAGGTGGATCTCAGTGAGTTCAAGGCCAGCCTAATCTACAAAGAGCATTCTTGGAAAAAACAAAAAATGATGTAAGCCTATAATTCCAAATGTGGAATGGCTGAATTACATAAATCTCTTCGTTTTTTGGTTGGTTGGTTGGGTTTTTTGGTCTTTTGAGATGGTTTCTGTATGTCCCCTTGGCCGTCTTGGAACTTGCCCTGTAGACTGGCTGGCCTCAAACTCACAAAGATCCGCCTGCCTCTACCCCCTGAGTGTTGGGATTAAAGGCGTGCGCCACCATTGCCCAGCAATTTCAAGGGTTCTAATCCTTTTGACATCTATTTTATGTTTTGTTTTTTGTTTTTTTTTTCGAGACGGGGTTTCGCTAGATCAGGCTGGCATTGAACTCACAGCGATCCACCTGCCTCTGCCTCCCCAGTGCTGGGATTGAAGGCGTGCGCCACTGTCGCCCGGCTGATTGAGCCTTCTTGCTGACACCACAGACCAAGAGTGTGTCTGAAGTGATAACCGTGCTGTGTTGCAGAGGAGCCGTAGGCGCTACCGGGTGCCCAGCAGCCTCAGTACCGCCTCCTGCTCCTCCTTTTCCCTCACACAAGGAGAGGTGGTTGCTTTCCTCTGAACTGGATCATGAAGTCTGGCTGCTCTCCCTGCCTCGGGAGCATATCACGCGGACTGGGCGTCATGCGGGTTCGGTTGGGGTATGATCTAAGCTAATTTTGTGGAAATGACACGCTGTGGAAAGTTAAACATATCCTACCTTAAAGGAAAAGAGTTTGGGCAAACATGAAGCTGTAAGTGACATGGGCTGTGATGGATCCCTGGGGATGCCTTCCCACGTTCACTTTCTTACATGTTTCTTGTGCAGGAATCATGGCCCAAGTAGCGATGTCCACACTGCCTGCTGAAGATGAGGAGTCCTCGGAGAGCAGAATGGTGGTGACATTCCTCATGTCTGCCCTGGAGTCCATGGTGAGACACTGGTAGTTCTGCTAGCGTTCTGCTCATAGTGGAAGAGGATTGGGTTTCTATGAAACTAATTAATTAATTAAGTATTGTGATGCTGGGGTTTAAACCTAGGGCCTTGTCTATGCTAGGCCAGCACTTTTATCCTTTTTGAGGCCAGCTGACCTTGCAGTTTTTGATCATTTTGTCTGTTTCTAGGATTATAGAAGGCAAGCACTTTAGCAGCTGAGCCACATCCTCCCACTCAAAGATTTGAGCTTTCAAGTCATTTTATTGATATTTTAGAATGTTGTGCTGGGCTCAAGCTAGGCATGGCTCCAGCCTTGTGCCCTGCACATCCCTTGCCCTCAAGTTCTTAAAAATACTTAATCTTATTGGAATAGCTTTAAGAAAGCCAATCAGAATCTGAG
This sequence comes from Ondatra zibethicus, assembly GCA_004026605.1. NCBI lineage: Eukaryota > Metazoa > Chordata > Mammalia > Rodentia > Cricetidae > Ondatra > Ondatra zibethicus. The sequence continues at coordinate 30,358 of PVIU01003618.1, forward strand.
TGGAACCCTAGTGTTTTGGAAACTGAGGCAGGAGGATCTTGTGTTCTAGCATAGTTTGGGCCATATAAGGAGCCCTATTTCAGTATACCAAGAAAAACTCCAAAGAAGCAAAAGGAAAAAAAAACCTTCGGAGTGGAATTGCATTGTGGCCATTACGAGTGGCTTGAGAGCTCCTCTCAGGATGGTGGCACTAATTCTCCAGCTCCTGCTCACCTAGCATCACCTCACTGTGTCTAGGGTATCAGTCCTTCCCAATGTAGTGGCACTGAGCCTTTGGACCCTGCCTCCCTCAGGCCTCGAAAGTGTAGGTCTACAAATGTAAGCTTGTTTCTTGAGGAATTGGACTTAAACACTCGAGTATTTTCTGTTCTCATTCATATTCTTTGTTTGTTGTTTGCTTGTTTGGTTTTGAGATAGGATTTCTCTGTGTAATAGTTCTTGTGGTCCTGGGACTTGCTTTGTATACCAGGCTGGCCTCTAATTCACAGTATTAAGATGGTTTAAGTGTTAGAGTTTTAGATTTATCTAGAAAGAAATGGTGCTCTTAAATAGCTACATGTAAAATAACTTTGCCTGTTTGTGTTTCAGTGTAAAGAGCTGGCCAAGTCCAAGGCTGAGGTGGCCTGCATCGCCGTGTACGAGACGGATGTGTTTGTTGTTGGAACTGAAAGAGGACGCGCTTTTGTCAATACCAGAAAAGATTTCCAAAAAGATTTTGTAAAATATTGTAAGTGGAATGTTTGACTGTTGAGTTTTTTGTTTTGTTTTTTCGAGACAGCGCTTCTCAGCTATGGAGCCAGTCCTGGAACTTGCTCTGTAGATCAGGCTGGCCTCTGATCCACAGGGCAAGTTCCGCCTTTAATCCCGAGTGCTGGGATTAAAGGCATGCGCCACCACTGCCTTGCAAGTGGAATGTTTTTATCTTGTATAGTTAGTAAATTTTAAATATATTTATAGATAAGACATCTCAAACTTCCTAAGTTATGCCATAAAAAGACAGAAGACCCTCTGATGTGTTTATAGGTGTGGTTCAAGACAAGTGCCTGACAAGTGGTCATGTAGAAGGCAGTGTGAGTAGTGTGCTGGTAATTGTCTGCGGGGTTGCTGAGTGCATTTGTGTAAGAGTGGGCAAAGCTGAACAGCTCTGGAAGACAAAAGGCCAAGCTGCAGAGATCGAGGCTCGGGGAAGCCTAAGGCTCTAGGCCTGTTAAGGGACAGACACTGGCTTGGGTTTTTTTGTAGGGCGCCTTGGTCTCCCCTTCCCCCTCCTGGTCCTGTTTAGACAGCAGCCTCCAAGCCTTCCCCCATGTTTCTCTGCAGTCATCTGGGTACAAGAACTCAGCATCTCAGGACCTGCCTACCTGTGTTCCTCTAACCTCCCTCGTTTCTCCCTCCCTGCTCTTGGCGGACAGAATAATGGCCTGTAGTTGCCTCATGGTGGAGTCTGTGGGGTGTAGGTCCAGGAGAAAGAGCACTCTTACTTGGTGGCTCTTGGGAAGGTTCAGGTGTGGCAACATTGTGGTGGGCAGTGTATCTTAATCTCCATCTTCAGGATCAACTGTAGGAGCAGAGGGAGTAGAGAAGAGAATGCTAGAGGTTAGTACAATGTAGCCCAGCTAGGACAGTTGTTCCTAGTGAAGTCCTGTATCCTACTAGCAACCATCCAGGCTGGTCTTGAGAGACAGGTACAGGATCTGCTTTCAGGTACTTTGGTAACTGTTGGGGTGGCTAGCATCACAGTGTGAGGCCTCTACAGAAGAAACAATAGTGGTCTCTCTCTTTGGGCTGCAGGTAGGCTCTGCAGTGTTGAAGTGAACTAAGATCATGATGCCCTATTATCTGAGTAGCATTCTTCTTCTCAAAAAGAAAATCATTAGAGAGAAATAGTTGCCTAAATAACATCTCAATGAAAACAAAAATAACATCTCAATGGATTTAATCCTAATGCCCAGGGAATGTGATTCCTTAAACCATTAAAGAAACATGCCAGTGGGTGGTAGTGGCACATGCCTTTAATTCTGGAGGACTACACAGAGAAACCTTGTCTTGAAAAAAAACAAAACAAAACATGCTAATTAGTCTACTCCTTGGCTATACTTTCCTGCTTGGGTGATAAAGACCACATAGGTAGCCAAAATTAATCACATTTATATTTTTTTTATTGTCAAGGTCACTTGAGGATCTGGTCCACAGGATCAAATTGGGCTTGAGAGGAACTTCTGCCTATTAGCAGTTACCCCGTCTATGTGAGGAAAGTCAAAGGCCTCACTTGACCATGGCTTGGCTTGAAATCACCGAGGGAAATTTTCTTCTGTATTGACTTTCCTCTTTGTAGACTGGACACTGGTTATAGCTTACCAGGTGGGGTCTCCATGACCTCTCTGAACAAGAGAACAGGCGACTCTACACAAACTTTTTTTTTTTTTTTAAATTTTGACACAGGGTTTCTCTGTGTAATAGTCCTAGCTGTCCTGGAACTTGCTCTGTAGACCAGGCCTGCCTCTGCCTTGCAGTGCTGGGATTAAAGGTGTGCATTACTCTGCCCAGCTATGACTACCCTCAATTACAGAATATTTTGAGAGATGCCCTAGACCTGGGATCTATTTGACTTTGGAAAGCAAGAGGAAAAATAGTCTCCCTTTTGGTCCTTCTGACTACCTTAGTATAGTCTCTAAATATGGCTGTTGAAAACCCAGAAGGAATTATATCAGTCTGGTCCTTTTGACTCTTGTGAAATATTTAGATAAAGCTTGCGCAAAAATGAAACAAATAAGTTTGATCCTGTAAGCCAGTCCTTGTAATTGTTACCGAGAGTAGACCAATACTCTGCTGAGATTTAACAGCAAGCAGAGGTTTGACATCAGCGTTTTGAACCTTTTGTTTGACCTTTTGTTTACCTTTTATAACTTGTTCAGACTCTTGTAATTTGCTTAAGTTTCTCAGCTTTCTTTTCTGGAACAGCATCCAGCCATCTGTGAGACAAATAACTTTAACCAATGAGCGGTAAGCAGGCCTGGCTGTGACGGTGTTTTGCAGGTCGCTACAGTGGATGTTACAACAGTTGTTTGGCTTGGAAGATAGTGCTATGTAGCACCACCTTAATAAAACACATTGAACCTAAACTTCCTAAATGGTAAATCAGTAGTTCCTGTGCACATGTGCACTGACAAACTCTGTTCCCAGGTAAACCGTACAGAAAGGCAAGACAGTCTTTACATATACAAAGAGTGATCTGCCATAACTGTGCTTTAGGTCTGAATGACCTAAATACCCAAAAGGTGTTTGTTCCTCTGTAAAACTGAACCGAATACTTTACACTGTGAGTCCGAGGACAGCTGGCTAAACCCAAAGCCCCTGTCTGACCTCTTTCTAGCCAGCGTAGATTTTTCCAGATGAGTCTTCTCACCTGTTAGGGCATTGATAAGCTTTCCTTTCAGTGTCTGACATTTATAGGGTCATGAGTGAGTTGTACTGTCTTAGTTACTGGGTTTTTATTTTTTTTCTTCAGTGATGAAACACCATGACCAAAGCAGCTTATACATTTAACTGGGGGTTTGTAGAGTTTCAGAGGGTTAGTCCATGATCAACATGGCTGGATGTGTGGCTGCATGCATGCCGGCAGGCAGGCAGGCATTGGAGCAGCAGCTGAGAGTGCATATCTTATCTGCAAGCTGCAGGCAGTGCGGGGGTGGGGGAACAGACAGACAGACTGAGACTGAGATTGGGCCCTGGCCTGGCGTGGGCTTTTGCAACTTCAAAGCCCACTCCTAATGACACACCTCTGATGCGACCACACCTCCTAATCCTTCCTAGACAGTTCCACAGTTAGGAATTAAGCTTTCAATCATATGACCTTATGGGGGCCGTTCTCATTCAAACTACCACAAGTAGTAAAGATCCATGATCAAAAGGAGGAGCAAGCTAATAGAAATATCAGCCTTTACGTATGTCTAACCTGACTAGACTTGGGGTGACCAACTGCTTGGAAGCCTGTCACAGCCTGTCTTATCTTCAGGCTGTGCTAATGAGGAAGACTCTGCGGATGTGGTGTGTCCAAACTGCAAGGGGAACATCCCAGGGGATATTGGGTCCTTGCCTGCTGACAAGAGCTCTACAGGTCTAATTCTCAGTGTGTGAGAAGGCAGCTGAGGGGCAACCTTCAAAGGATCTTGGAACCAGTTTGCCCCCTTTGTAGTGAGATAGAGAGGAAAGAAACCGAAGTCTTGAGTATGGGTTGCTCATTTCCTCCCTGTATCCCTTGTCCATTTGGATAGGGACCAATGACCAGTCTGTCAGTAGGGAGCAGCTGGTCCCAGGGAGAGGCCAGACTTAGTAGGATTACCACACCTACCTGTGTAGGCCTCCCACCAGCTCCCAGTTTCCTCCTTTAGTCTTTTTTGTTGTTGTTTTGTTTTTTGTTTTTCGAGACAGGGTTTCTCTGTAGCTTTGGAGCCTGTCCTAGAACTAGCTCTGGAACTAGCTCTTGTAGACCAGGCTGGTCTCGAACTTAGAGATCCGTCTGCCTCTGCATCCTGAGTGCTGGGATCAAAGGTGTGTGCCACCGCCGCCCGGCTTCCTTTAGTCTTTCTTAGGGGTCATATTGTCCATTGGCCATGGAGTCTTAGGTCTCCTTTAATTCCTTTTTCCGAGATGGTTCTTTTGATGCCACCAATGCTCAGAATGCTTGATGAAAGCACATAAGCTGTGACAGGCGTTTGAAGTCCCATTTACTGGGATTATAGGTGTGTGCCACCATACCTGGCGAGCGACAGATTCTTAATTCAAAATATCCTATAAATTCCCTGTATAGTCTCTAAGGGACTCTCCAATTTCCCTCTGAAACCTCACAAACTGGGACTACTAGCCCATTTTCAGCTACAGTTCACAGGCGGGGTTGGTCCTCCAACACAGGTTTGTCTCTGGTTCCCATCACATTCCTGTCTGATCTCCAGCTGGGCAGGCTGAAGGCCTTTTGAGGTGACAGCTCCTGGTAGTGCACATTTCACACCTGTGACATGGCTTTAGTCTAGTGTCACCTAACTGAAACAAGTTACATGCAGCTCATGGGTCCTTTTAGACTTGGCCATCAAGGATTCAGGCAGACACTGGGCCTACGTTTGGGCCACTGATGCTCTGCCCATTTTCAACAGAAATGGCTTTTCAGATCCACCTTCCTTATTATATCTCACTGTATAGCCATGAGGCCAAGGGTTCATGGTCACAACAGGTAGAGCCTGTAACATAGAAAGTAGTCACAGAGGTCTGAAACTCTGGTGGGGCAGAGGGTGACTGTCCTGATCTCTGGAAAGCTCTTGGCCATTGTGACCAGGCCAAGGACAGGCCTCGTGGTGGGTTTCAGAGGTGAAAAGGCAGCACTGGGAGCATTGACACTAGATCCCGCGTTCCCCTAGGAGAGTCACTCCCGGTGCTCGGAACAGTGGCCTGTCTTGATGTCACCAGATTAACTTAAACTCTCTTTATCTTCTTGAGAACAGAAAAGTAACAACTTTTTACATTTGCAACAGGAGAAGCCTAAGGCTAGGAGTCCAAGCTGGGTATTTTATAGGGTCCTGGTAGCTGGGCGGTGGTGGCGCACGCCTTTCTTCCAGCACTCCAGAAGCAGAGGCAGGCGGATCTCTGTTCAAGGCGAGCTTGGTCTACAGAGCTTCAGGACTGGCTCCATAGCTACTGGGAAACCCTGTCGCGAAAAACAAACAAAAAAAAAAAACCCAACAACAAAAAAATAAGACCCTGGGTTCTCTCTTTCCCCACTGCTGGGATTACAGGAGTTGCTGGAGACTAAACCCAGAGCTCCATGCATGATTGGCACCCACTGAGCTATGTTCCCAGCCCTCTGTTCTCTTGCACTATGGTCACGGCTGACTGCCAAATCTTTTTTTTTTCTTTTAAAGATGTATTTTTATTTTATGTATATGAGTTTTCTTGTCTGCCTTTGTCTGTGTGTCACTTACGTGCTACACCCACACAGCCCAGGAGAAGGCACTGGATATCTATTTGTTTATTTTTGGCTTTTCAAGACAGGGTTTCTCTTGTGTAACAGAGCCCTGGCTGCCCTGAAACTGACTTTGTAGACCAGGCTGACCTTGAAACCCTAGAGGTCCGCCTGACTCTACCTCCCAAGTGCTGGGATTAAAGGGTCCCCACACCCAGCTCTAAGTTTTTGTTTTTAAAATTTCCCCTCATTTTTTCCCCCTTGAATTTTTATAACAAACTGGTGCCTGGGCTGGGCATGGTGGGCCATGCCTGTATACCCAGCGCTTAGAGGACAGCTGAGATTTTGGGACCGTTGGCGGCTCCATAGGCTACAATGAGGCAGAACTAGGTTGTTTTGTGATAAATCTTAGCTCAAAATGGAGGCTGGGAGGCAGAAGGGAAGGAAGACTGGAATAAAAAGGCATAATAAAAATACTCTTACTAAAGGCCAATCAGTAAGGAAGTGGCTGTGCTGGCTAATTTGTGTCAACTTGATACTGACCAGTTCCCTAGGAAGAGGGAACCTCAATTGAGTAACTGCCCCCAGAAGATTGCCCTGTGGCCATGTCTATCTGTAGGGGCATTTCTTGGTTGATGACTAATATGGGAGGTTCCAGCCCACTGCGGGCGGTGCCACCCCTGAGCAGGTGGTCCTGGGTTGTGTAAGAAGCAAGTGAGCACTGTCCCTCCATGGCCTCTGCTGTGGCTTCTGTTGGTGACGAGCTGTCAGCTGGCTGTAAGCTGATGAATTCTTCCCTTCCATGATGGTGTTTATTACAGCAATAGAGACGCAAACTGGAACAGTGGATATGAGCCTTTGCCCCCCTGATTATTTTACAGGCGTTGAAGAAGAAGAAAAGGCTGCAGAGATGCATAAGATGAAAGCTACAACCCAGGCGAATCGGATGAGTGTGGATGCTGTCGAAATTGAAACACTCAGAAAAACAGTGGAGGATTATTTCTGTTTTTGCTATGGTAAAAACACAACCCTCTACAATTTGAGAAAAATACTTTTAAAAACATTGTGTTTATGCGTACGTACAATGTGCGTTTGTGGGTGTGAGTGCTTTTGTGTGTCGGTCAGGACACCTTGGTGGAGTTGGTTTACCTTGCACTTTATGTGGGTTGAGAGATCAAACTCAGGTTTGTGCAATAGTTTGTGTCTCTTCTACTAGGTAGCTAAAAGCAAGTCAAGCTAAGTCTGGGCATTTATAAGTAAGAATAGGTCTCTGTATTTATTTGGGAGCTGGGAGGCAGGCTCCCAAAGAGTTCAAAACAAAATAAAACAATAGTTGCAGTGTGGGTGCTAGGAATCAAACTCGGATCCTCTGGAAGTGCAGTGTTTTTAGCCTCTGAGCCATCTCTCCCGAAGCTTTGGCTGGCCTCAAACTCAGATCTGCCTGCTTCTGCCTCCTGAGTACTGGGATTAAAGGCGTGCGCCACCACTGTTCAGTCCCATCCTACTTTTTCAGACAGGTCTTCTTACTAAAGCTGGAGCTCACTGATAACATGCACTGGGTAGCTAGTGAACCCCATGATTCCTTTTTTCAGCACTGGGATTACAGTGAGCCTACCCTGCCCTACTTTTTATATGGGTGCTAGAGATCCACATTTGGATCCTCATGGTTAAATGGCCATCACTTTACATACTGAATTATCTTCCCAGCCGCAGTGATTCAGTTTTTAATTGTGACCCTGGACATGCTAATTCCGTGTTTTCCTCCCCCAGGAAAAGCTTTAGGCAAGTCCACAGTGGTCCCTGTGCCATACGAGAAGATGCTGCGTGACCAGTCGGCTGTGGTGGTGCAGGGGCTCCCTGAGGGCGTTGCCTTCAAGCACCCTGAGCATTATGACCTTGCAACCTTGAAGTGGATTCTGGAGAACAAGGCAGGGATCTCATTCATTATTAAGAGGTGAGGTGCTTTCTCCTGTGTTGCCTACACGTTCAGTCATACATTTGACTGGATCTGTATAGCTGTTTAATCCAGTTGCTGTTTGTGTTGCTGCTTATGCATGGTTTTGTATTTTGTTTTCATGCAGACCTTTCCTTGAGCCGAAGAAACTCCTCGGTGAGTACATTCTTTTGTTTACACGGTAGCCTGCTGGATTTTTGATTTTGAGTCTGTGATGTAAGTCATTTTTGAGTCAAGGTTAGTGAACAACCTGTGGTGGCTCATGAGGTGAATACATGGAGTCACGTGGTGTTTCGTGTGTCCATTTACTGGGTCTGTCTTCTTCTGCCAAATCCTAAGACTGATTTGGTTGACCTAGTGTCACTGGAGAGGCAGAGTAGTAGAACACACTCATGTATGTTCACTTCTGAATGTAGTATGGATACCTTTGAGTGTTGCTCATGTATTAGGAGATGTCAATGGCTATCAAGTGATCATGACCAAAATATAACATCCATATACAAGAGCATCCCAGAGGAATTGAGGAAGATCACTGGAGGATGATTATAGCAGGACTTCCTCTAGCGGAATCTGGCCATTCCACTTAATTTAGGACAATAAACAAGACAGTAGTACCTTCAAGCCAGGTTTAGTTGACATGCCATGTCTTGTTGTGTGCATGTATATATGTGTGTGTTTATCCATGAAGGCCAAAAGAGGTCATCAGATTCCCTGGAGCTGGAGTTCCAGGCAGTTGTGAGCCGCCTATTGTGGCTGCTGGGCCCTGAACTCAGGTCCCTTGCAAGAGCAGCGTGCATTCTTAACCCCTGGAGTGAGTCTCTGGCCCCTACTTGACACCTTTTAAAGGTGACACTCAGTTCACGGGAGACTTTTCTACCATATAAAGATGACAGAGAAAAGACACGGATATCAGTGTGTACGAGTGTGCCTGAGAGTTCACACACACACACACAGCCTTTTTTCCTTTTTTCTAATAAAAGATCTAAGATAGCCAGCTTGGCCTTGGACACGTTGCAAAGCCCAGGCTGTCCTCAGATGCCTGGTCTTCCTGCTAGGCGCGTGTAACCACATCTGACTTACACATACTTCCTGTTAAATGAAAAAAATTAATTTGGTCAGTTTTATTAAGGTGTAATTGACATTAAATGCACCTATTTTAAGTGTAGAATATATGATTTTTAGTAAATGTACAATCTATAACCATTTGGGGACACTTGTGGCACAGTCTTGGCTCGAGTGTGTGAGACTGAGTTCAGTGTCCAGCACTGGGAAAACAGCGACGATTGCTTCTTGTTTGGTCATTTTGAGCCAGAGTGGCCTCACAGTCACAGACCGCCAACCTTCCTCTGGTGCCAGGAATGTAGGCGGTACTACCATGATGAACTCAGTGTGTGTTCCCTTTTTTCTTTCTTTCTTCTAAGACAGGGTTTCTCTGTGTAGCCCATGACTGTCCTGGAATTCACTCTGTAGACCAGGCTGCCCTCAAACTCCCAGAGATCCACCTGCCTCTACCTCCCGAGTGCTGGGATTAAAGGTGTGTGCTACCACCACCAGGCTATCAGTGTGCGTTTTTGTTGTTGTTGTTTTTTAATAATTCTTATTTGTATTTTATGTATATTGGTGCTCTGCCCACATGTATATCTGTGTGAAAGTGGCAGATCCCCTGGAACAGTTATAGATAGTTGTGAGCCGCCATGTAGGTGCTGGGACTTGAACCCAGGTCCTCTGGAAGAGCAGCCAGCATTCCAAACTGCTGAGCCATCTCTCCAGCCCCCAGTGTGCATCCTCGATGAAAGTCCTTGGTAGACAGGTAGCTGACAAGTATTTTCTCCAGTCCTATGAATTGTCTTTCTTCTTGCTTGATAGTTTTTTTTATTTGATTTTTTATTAGTTTATGTGTATGAATGCCTGCATGTTTATCTCCACACCACCTCGTGTTTGGTGCCTGAGGAGGCCAGAAGAAGGCATCGGGTTCCCTGGGGCTAGAGTTACCTTGGTTGTGAGTCAGTCCCCTTGTAGGTGCTGGGGATTGAACTCACCAGGGCTTTTAACCACTGAGCTAGCTCTTCAGCCCATTTGCTTGGTAGTTTCAGTTTTTTTGTTGTTTGTTTCTTTGTTTTTCGAGGCAGGGTTTCTCTGTGTAGCCCTGGCTGTCCTGAAACTCCCTCTGTAGACCAGGCTGGCCTCAAACTCAGAGATCTGCCTGCCTCTGCCTCCCTTTTTAAAGGTGTGCACCACCACTTTTACTTTATATGTGTTGGCAGCACATATACTTCTGTGTACTTGTGTATGAATGTGTTTGTGCAGATGGCAGAGTTAGTTGATACTGGATTAGTGTACTGTCATTGAGTCTCTCACTGACCCTAGTGCTCAGCAGCTGGTCAGCGAGCCCTGGGCTCTGGCCTGCTTCAGCTCCAGCTTTTGTGAGGGTACAGGGAATCCAAACTCAGGTCTTCCATGCTTGTGTTCCCTATCCTTAAGCTATTGAGCCATCTCCCTAGTGCCTAGTTTTACATAAGGAAAAAAAATTTAAATTTATTTCTTGGTAGGGAGGGCACATGTGCTCCAGCACAAGGTGGAGTTAGAGAGCGTTTTGCAGGAGTTAGTTCTGTCGTCGCATGACTCCTAGGGACAGACTTGGGTTGTCAGGCTTAGCAGCAGGTGTTGCCGCCTCGCTCACAGGGCCCAGTCTGAACATTTCGAGGAAATGGTTTCTCGTCTTTTGTCACTTGTGCTCTGGATGTCTTTATTCTCTGGCAAGCTGTGCTGTGGGGGCTGGGAGGTGATGCGGTCCGCAGTGCTTGCTCATCACGCATGCTGTGATGCAGCAAAAGAAAACATCACCAAAACCTTGGGCCTGGACGGTTGCCTTGCAAGGGTCCTTCTCCCAGTGTTAGGTTTTTAGCTCCTCGATTCAGGTCTGTAGTCTTCCATTTCCAGTGGTGCTAGGAGTGGAACCCAGGATGTCAGCACCAGTCAGATGCTCCACTGAGCGACGCCTCCCAGATCTACAGTCTATTTTGGGTTTGTATATTACAGAATGTAAAGGCATAAATTTGTCTTTGCATCTGGGTCTCCAGTATTCCAGAAGCAATCAGTGACGAGTGCATTCTCTTTCTCTCTGTGTTGTCTTGGTAACTTTGCTGGAAGTCAGCTGACCCTGACTCTATTTCTGTTTTCTTCACAGCAGATGTGCGAGTGGAGAGATTGTCCCTCTCCTTCCTGCCACAGTGTGGCTTTTGTTCTTTACTCTTTTGGTCTGGTTAGGGTTAACACTGAATACCAGTGGCCTTTAGTAGGTGTCACCTTGATGCCCATCGTAGGAGAGAACAGTCTGTCACCTCCATGTTCTTCTCCATGTTAGGCAGACATTCCTCTTTGACCATTATGGGCAAAGGCATCAGTGTGTGAAGTCCTTTTTCTGATTGAGAAAGAAGCAGAGTTGTGGCACAGGCCTGTTATCCCAGCGCTCAGGTGGCTGAGGCAGGAGGATGGAAAGTTTCAGGTCAGCACTAACTACATAAAGGGAAATTCAGAGTATTTGTTATGTTTAAAGTTTAGATTGTGCCCACCGAAGAGGCACAGACAGCCTGCAGGACAGCTTGGCAAGTAAAAGACACATGCTGCCGGGCCTGAGACCTGAGCCGCGTCCCTGGGACCCTCATCAATAGCTGTGTATGTTAGAATTGCATGTGTAATGCCAGAGCCTTTGCTGTGAAACGAAAGGCAGAGGCAGGAAAATCAACCCCAAGTTCTTGAGCATGTTAAGCACATGGTGTGTCAGTGATTTACATATCCAGTCCTTGTTTTTTTTATTTTGTATATGTGTTGTGTATATATGTGTTTGTCTTTGTGTAAGGGTGCATCTAGGTGTGTGTACACACATGTGGAGGACACAGGTTAACAGTCGAGTGTCGCCCTCTATTGCACTACACTTTATTTAAAAAATAATTGAATTTGTTTATTTTGGGTCTAGGTGTGGGTACATGTGTACCACAGCATGTATAGGCCAGAGAACCGTATTTACTTATTTGTTTGTTTATTTATCTGGAAGCTTATTTAGGGACATTCTTGTTCTATAAAGTTAAGATTCTCCTGTTGCAGCCTCCTGGGCAACCAGGAACTAGATCTGTAGACCAAGCTGGATTTGAACTCATAGAGATCCGCCTGCCTCTGCCTCTGGAGTGCTAGGATTAAAGTCATATGCTACCGTGCCTGGCTAAAATAAGTTTGTTTATTTTTACAAACAAACAAAATGTATAACTTCTTTTCAGATATGGGGGCGGGTTACCAGTTGTTTCTTTGTTTTTTTCTAACAGACTTTACTAGGCGTCTGATGACCTTAGCTTCTAGTCCTTCTGCTTTAGACTCCTTAGTGTTGTGGTTACCAAAAACTGCCACCCTGCCCACCTAGGGGTCTCACGGAGTTAAAAACCAGTTCTTTTGGAGTTGGGGATATGTTCATGTTAGGGGGGTGAGGCAGAAAAGTCCTTTCTCACTGTGGCCTGCAGGGTGAGTCCATTGCCAGCTTGGGCAACTTCGTGGAATAGGTACCAAAATAAGGCAAAACAGGGCACAAGAGATAGTGGGTAAAGGTTTTTGCAGCCAAGTTGGGATGGTCTAAGCTCTCTCCTCGGGACTCTCATAGTCGAAGGACAGAGCCAGCTCTTGCACGTTGTCCTCTGACCTCCACACTGAGGTGCATGCATGCCACCTGCTTCCACCCGCCTCCCAATACTCACACACATCAGTAAATACATTTTTAAAAGCCAAAGGAGGGCTGGGCATCACTCAGGAGGCAGAGGCAGGTGAGTTTAAAGCCAGTCTGGTCTATAGAGTAATTTCCAGACTAGCCAGAATCCTGTCTCAAAAACAAAACAAGATAAAATATGAAAAGAGAGCTGGAGACCAGAGTTCAGGGTGGAGTTCTTTTTTTTTTTTTTTAATTTTTTTTTATTTATTTATTATGTATACAATATTCTGTCTGCATGTATGTCTGCAGGCCAGAAGAGGGCACCAGACCTCATTACAGATGGTTGTGAGCCACCATGTGGTTGCCGGGAATTGAACTCAGGACCTTTGGAAGGGCAGGCAATGCTCTTAACCACTGAGCCATCTCTCCAGCCCCAGGGTGGAGTTCTTTTGGTCGTCATAGGAAGAGTACTTGAGAGGGGACATAAGGTTCTGTCCACAGTAAAGCTAACACAAAATAAATGGCCTCTTACTTCCCGACTTGAGGAGTATAATTGACATGCAGTGAACTACAGATTCATACGTACACATTCTGATCAGTGTGGACCCGTGTGTGCCATGTGATCCATCACCACATCAGCCCCCATTCCTCATGGTTCCTGCCTGCTGTACCCTCAAACTCTTGTTGAGTCTTTTCCTGTCCCTGTAGGTTTACTGGAATTTCCAGATTTGCCTGCGTGTACATAGGTATGTCACGTTCATGCCTGGTGCCCAGAGATTAGAACAGAGTGTCAGTTCCTTTGGAACTGGAGTTTTGGCTGGTTGTGAGCCATCATATGGGTGCTGGGAACCAAGCCCAGGTCCTACAAGATCAGCAACTGTTCTTAACCATTGAGCCATCTCTCCAGCCCCAGCATTTCCAGATTTTTACATGAATAGAATGTTAATATGTGTATTCTTTTATTTGGTTTATCTTGAAATTACCTGTGCTTTGTATAGTAATAGTTGGTTCTCATTTTACTTTGGTATTGTGTGCAAATCCTCCTGTGCCCCCACCACACACACTAAAACTATTGGAAACAGGGCCTCTCTCTGTAGTCCTGGCTGGCCTGGGATTGACGGAGATCTGCCTGCCACTTCCTCTTGACTGTTAGGATTATAGGTGCGCTCTGTCACTCCCAGCCTTTGCTTGTTAAGACTTGCTTCCTGGGTGGCCCGAATCTTTTTATATAAACCAGGCTGTTGCCGAACTCAGAGCAGGCCTCCTACTTTTACCTCCCATGTGACCTCCACAGGCAATTCCCTTGTCCATGTTGTGTCCATGTTATGTGTAGATATAACACATGTTTACTTATTCCTAAGGTAAGGAAAATTTGGATTATATAGATACTTGGCTCTCTCAGGAAGGGCTGGGTAAGGTTAATTGAAGGTCTAACCCCACCAGTCTCTCCCCCCCCCCCAGTGCTTAGTGATGCAAGCCAGCGGCTTGTACGGGCTAGGTAAAGGGGGTCTCCTGCTGAGCCACAAGACCAGTCTTGTTTTGCAAGGATGGGACAGGGCTTTGTTATGTAGTCAAGACTGGTCTTTAGCTGGGCAGTGTTGGCGCACATCTTTAATCCCAGCAGTCGTCTTTAATCCCAGCAGTCCATGAGGCGAATCTCTGTGAGTTCGAGGCCAGCCTGGTCTACAAGAGCTAGTTCCAGGACAGGCTCCAAAGCTACATAGAAACCCTGTCTTGAAGAACCAAAAAAAAAAAAAAAAAAAAAAAAAAGACTGGTCTTGAACTTTAGTTCCTCTCAGCATCTCTAGTGCTTGAATTCTTTGTGTGTCTCCTAGCCTGGCAAGACAGTTCTGTTTTGGACAGGGAGGGTTTCCAGATAGGGTTTCTCTGTGTAGCCCTGACCGTCCTGGAATTCACCCTGTATAACTAGGCTGGCCTCGAACTCACAGAGATCCGCCTGGCTCTGCCTCCTGAGTGCTGGGATTGGAGGCTCATGCCCCACAGCTGATAGTTCTTTTAATTCAGCATTTCAAAGAGTAATGCAAGTTGGACCACTGATCGTTGTGCTGTGAACACTTCTGTCAGCTCACCAAAGCCCCACACTTTTGTGGATGAAGGAGTTTAAAGGCTGTCTATGTTTGCACGTTTCTCCTCCAGATCCTCTCAACCCTACCTTGAATCTCCCACAAGCCAGGTCCGTAGTAGCTTGAGCCTGTAATCCCAGCACTGTGTGAGGTGAGAGATTGTTGAGAGTTGAAGGTCAGCCTGGGTTACATAACCCTATCTCCAGACACAAAAACAGCAACAACAAAAGGAGTTGGTTGTGGGCTGTGGTGTGGTGGCGCACGCCTTTAATCCCAGCAGTTGGGAGGCAGAGGCAGCCAGATCTCTCTTGAGTTCAAGGCCAGCCTGGCCAACAAATCAGATTTCCAGGATCGCCAGGGCTATTAGACAGAGGAAACCCTGTCTCACAAACAAAATCAAAACAAACAAAATAGGTGGGGGATTGTTTGGGAATATTAAAATATTAACCCTGCTTAAAATGTTGTTAAACCTGAACGTAATTTGCTTTTGTTTGTAGGTGGCCGAATGATGGCATCAGATACTGAGAGGACCATCCTGTCGCCTGGTGGAAGGTAAACCATCCCTCGCCAACACTGTTCTGCCACGTGCCCCAGAGTTACCAAAATAGCAGATGGACACGTGCCCCACATCCGGACTGCACTGTACAGCTGAATACTTGGTTATAAAAATGCAAATTTTGTTTTTGAGAAACAGCCTTACTTTCTAATAGCCCAGGGTAGTCTCATATTGGAATAATCCTGCCTCAGCCCCGAGTGCTGGCATTACGGGCATGTGACACCAGGATTGTAGGTTTGACTCAGTAGCTGTGCGCAGTGGTGCTTCTTCCGTGAGGCTGGCCATCCGGGAAGCTGTTGACGACTGTGTGAGTGGCCGTCCTTCACAGTTGCATCCTGTGATCTGAATGTCTTCCTCCTTGCAGCTGTGGCCCTATCAAAGTGAAAACTGAACCCACAGAAGACTCTGGTATGTACTAGTGCTCTTCGAATCTGTTATACAAAGAAGGTGCTTTCCTTAGTTGAGGAGGTGATCTTTTGAGTTGCCAGTTATTGTGTCTTGTTATTCTGACCAGACTGGTCTCTCATGAGCCTCCTGCCTCCGCCTTGCCAGTGTTACTATTACAGGCATGTGTTACTCTACCTAGTTTCATTGTAGAGGGGTCCCTAAAGATTTATTTGTAATTAATAATTAATTTTGTGCATGTGCTTGTGTGAATATGGTATATTTGTATGCATGGTGGGGGCAGGAGGTTGTGTGCCTGTGCATGCTCCAAGACCAGGAGAGGTCATCCCGTGTCTTCTGCTCCAAGTAGTCCTTTGAGGCAGGGTCTCAACCTGGGCCAGCTCTCTTAGAAGCTCAGTCCTATTGTCCTTGCCTCCCTCAGAGCTGAGGTTCCAGGCATTGGCTAGTTTGGCCCACTTGTAAGTGAGTTGTGAGATATCTAAGTTCTGGTGCTCAGGACTGTGTAGAAAGTACTCAGAACCAGTTGAGCTGTCCCTCCAGCTCCCTGCTGCACTTTAGTGTGATTTGTCATTTCCTCATGGGAGGTGATACTGAGCATTTCTTCACGTAGTCATCACCCATCCCTGTGTCTTCTCTGATTACATGTCTATTTAAATTCTCTGCCTCTTTACCGTGGTGGGGGGGCAGTGGGGTGGGGGGAAGATTTGAGAGACAGACAGTGGCGTGAGGGAGGGAGAGAGAAAATGGATCCAGACACATGTGCCATGGCGTGCCTGTTGAGATCAGATAACAACCTCAAGTGTTGGTCTGAGGCGTTTGCTACACACAGGCCAGGCTCTCTGACCTGTGAGTTTCCAGGGGTCTCTGCCTTCCATCTCACTGTGAGAGACACGTACCACCATGTCCAACTTTACATGGGTTCTGGGATGCAAACTCTGTCTTTCACTTTGTGCTTCACTCATTGAGTCTCTTCCCCAGCTCCTGTTTGCTCCATTTTTAACCTGTGGGTAGTGTTTTTTTTTTCCTAGTTGTCAAGTTCTGCATATTTTTTGGATATAAGTCAGAAATATGGTCTTGCAAATATTTCTTATATCCTGTGCTCCGTCTTTGTATATTCTTTTAAGGTGTCTTTGAAACTCAAAAAACAATAAATTGTGGTTACTATGTTTTTAAGGTTGTAGTTTTTTTTTAAAGATTAATTTTCTTTATTTTTTTCTTTTTCTTTTCTTCTTTTGAGACAGAGTCTCTCTATGTAGCCCTGGTTGTCCTGGATCTCATTATGTAGACCAGGATGGCCTTGAACTCACAGAGAACTGCCTGTTTCCTCCCTCTCCATGTTCTGGGATTAAAGATGTGCGCCACCATGTCTGGTTTAATTCATTTAAACTTTTTTATTTTTGAGGTTATAATGTCATCATTTCTTCCCCTCTTCTCCCTCTAAACCCTTCCATATACCCTGCCTTTCTGTCAAACTCAGGCCATATTGTTATTTTGTTATCTCACACACACACACACGTGCACACACACACACACATCTAACCTGCTCAGAGTGTGTCATGTCACTTCTGTGTGTATTTTAGCAGAGAAGACTGTTTCTTCCTGATCTCAGCATTCCTTAGTTGCCTGTAGTTCTTTGTATAGGGTTGAGGTCTCACGGCTTCTCAATTTTTTTTAACTTAATTTTCAAAGTTAGCATTCAGGGCAGTGGATTTTTCTGTGGCATCCTTTTTTTTTTCTTTTAAATGAAATAATTTTTAAAGCTGAGATTGTGCCTTACACCTTTAATCCCAGCATTCAGGAGGCAGAGCAGGCAGGTCTGTGAGTTCCAGGCCAGCCTGGTCTATAGAGTGAGTTCCAGGATAGCCTGATCTACAGAGCAAGTTTTAGGACAGCCAGCTCTGTACAGAGAAACCCGTCTCTAAAGATGTATATATATTACATATATTATTTATTTGTTGTTTTAATTGTATGGGAGCTGGAGAGATGGCTTAGCAGTTAAGAACACCGGCTGCCATTCCGAGAGGAACTTTCTCCAGAGTCAAGGAAAAAGGAGCAGCCTCAGAAGGGCGGCTTCCTGATGGCAGTAAGAGCCAGTAAAAGCATAGGCAGTGGAAAAAGAAGAAGAAGAAAAAAAAGAACACTGGCTGCTTTTCCAGAGAACCCAGCTTCTATTCCCAGTACCCACATGGCAGCTCAACTGTAACTCCAGTTCCAAGGCATCTAACACCTTCCCCTCACACAGATACACATGCAGGCAAAACACCAGTGCACATAAAATTGTATGTCTATTTGTGTGTCTCTGTATAGATGTGAGTGCAGTGTTATGAGCTGCCAAATCTAGGTGATGTGACCTTTGGAAGAGCAGTGCACGCTCTTAACCTCTAAGCTATCTCTCCAGCCCTGTCGTTGTGGAATTTAAAAAAAAATTATTTTTTATTTATTTTTTTGAGGCAGGGTTTCTCTGTAGCTTTGGAGCCTGCTCTGGAACTCACTCTGTATACCAGGCTGGCCTCGAACTCACAGAGATCTGCCTGCCTCTGCCTCCTGAGTCCTGGGATTAAAGGCATGTGCTACCACCACCCAGCTCATTATAGGTTTTTTTTTTTTTTAATCCCCGCCTCCATTTCTGTTTTAGTGTTATTTTATTTAGCGATAGTATGTCTCTGTGGCTTGGGCTGTCGTTACCCCCCCCTCCTGCTTCCCCGGTGCTGGTGCTAAAGTTATGCCTCTCTGAACCAGACACAAGGTTTACTTTTATTTTCCTTTTACCTAGAAAATATTTGTCCGACCTAAAGTCAACAAAGCTTTGCAATGAGGTTTCTGCTTAGGGTTTCTAGCGTTAGCTCTTAGGGTTGGTCTGTGAGGTGGTGAGATGGTTGTTAGGCATGTTGGGAGGTAAGAGAATAACTCAGTGGGCTTGTGTGGATGTTGAAGACTTTTTCTACTGAGGGACTTGAGTCTCTGTCAGAGGCGGCGGAGTTTGACCTCACTCTGCGGTCCCCGTCTGAGAGCAGTCGGGCAGCCATGTCCCACTGGTTCTCTGTGTTCCACAGTTTCCTTTGTCTGTTCTGACGGGGCAAGATGAGGTGGCCGTGCTTCTTCCCTCCCGCTCGCCTTTTCCCTTGGAGCTCATTGAGTTTTCCTGTGCAGTTTGTCAGTTCGGTCAGTCGGTTGGGTCTGTCTGTCTGTCAGTTGCCGAAACCTTGATGTGATTGGGTTGCAGGTGATTTCCTTCAACACCTACCTAATAAGCCTTTGCCCTTTCAGAGTCTTTAACGTGTAAGGATTTTAACGTGCAGTGCCCTGGAACTGTGACCTACTGGAGACTGTCACTTGTTTTGTAGGCATTTCTCTGGAAATGGCCGCTGTGACAGTGAAGGAAGAGTCAGAAGACCCAGATTACTATCAGTATAACATTCAAGGTAACAACTGTTTAATGCAGCCTTTCTTCCTGACACTTGCTGTGGCTTTTAGCTCTCTGAGTAATGGCTGTCTCTGCCGCAGTGCCTGTTCCGAGCTCCCACGGCAGCATTGCAGTCAGGGAATGGAGAGTTCTAGTCTGCAGCCGAGGCGTCTTCTCTCGTGTAGTCAGTCTGGTTCATCTCAGCAGTGCCAGTGTGGCCTGTTAGCACATGCTTACCTTCTCAGCACTCAGGAGGCCAAGGCCAGCCAGAGCTACCCAGCGAGACCTTGTCTCAAACCACTGAGCCGTGTTAGTGGCTACGTCGGTGTGAACAGTCTGAGTTTTCACAGAGTTCTAGTTTGCACTTGCCTGGTAACTTTGATTTTTCTTTAACGTGATAAGCCTTATTGGATGTGGAGTGTTTTACAAATGCCCGGAATAATATTTCATGACGGTTAAGTGTGCAAATATCTGTGTACACGTACTGCTGAGTGCCAGTGAGAGTCATTTAAAAAAAAAAAAAAAAGCTGGGGGTAGGGTGCCTGCATGTATGGAGGTGAAGGGGCAGCTAGGAATTGGTTCTTTCCTTACACTGCGTGGCTCCTGGGGATTGAACTTGGATCATTAGGCTTGGTGGCGTGTGGCTTTACCCCCTTAAACTACCTTGCTGGCCCCACATTTATGTTGTCTGTAGTTAGTTTGGGAGAGTTTACTGATTGTGGTATAGTACTTAAAGCTGAGATTAATCATAAGGATCATTTTTATGGTTTTAGAGTTAAGATATTGTAGAGTAGCTAGACTTGGTTGTTAGTGTCTTGCTCATGTGTACATAAAGCCATCAGGTAGACTAATCTTTTAAGTAAAATACCCCCACCTTTACTATCTTCTTCATTGACATCATTTTCATTGCCTGCTGTGAGTATAAGTCCCCTACGCCCCTCCCTCCATGGGCATGTATCCTCAATACCCACACCTGGAAGGTGACATTTTATTTATTTGATATTTTTGAAACAGTCTCTATATGTAGCTCTGGCTGTCCTGGTACTCATTAAGTAGACCAGACTGGCCTCAGACTCGTAAAGATCCTCCTGTGTTTGCCTCCTGAGTGCTGGGATTAAAAGTGTGCGGCATCACTCCTGGCCTTAATTATTTTTTATTAGTGTGTATTCATTGTGCAGAGTCACAGTTGGCTGAACGGAGTCAGGGTCTCGTGTGTCTCAGACTGCCCTCAAGCTTCTCATGTCACTGAGGATGGTTTCGAACGTGTGAGGATCCTCTTGCCTCCCCTCCCGTAGTTTGCCTGTTTGTTGTCCTCGTTGAACTTTAGTGCAGTTGAAGAAATTAAGCTACAAGTTTGCCAGACTCTAGGCCAGTAGAGCAGTGGCTTGTGGGTATTTTTCTTTTTCTTTCTGCCCTTCTCCCTCTCTCTTCCTCTCTTCCACACTCCCCTTTTTGTGCTGGAGATTGAACTCAGGGCCTTGAGCTGCTGGGCGAGTAGGTGTTCTGCCCCTGAGCCACCCTACAGCCGCCCCACAGGCCTATAGTATCTCTCCTTTGTGACATGTCACTTGCTTGTACTGTGTGTCGGAGTCTTTGTGAAATTCCCTCTGTGCTATTGCAGACTGTTCAAACACAGTGGTTCTCAACCTGTGGGCTGTGACCCCTTTAGGGATGATCAACCCTTTCTCGGGGTCATCTAAGACCATCGGAAAACATATATATTTACATTACGATTCAAAACAGTAGCAAAATGACTCTATGAAATAGCAATGAAAATAAATTTAATGGTTGGGGGTCACCACAACATGAGGAACTATATTAAAGGGTCGAAGCATTAAGAATGTCAAGAACCACTGGTCTAAGGTGTTTTCTGGTTTGTATTTGGATAGTGTTTTGTGTTTTCTTTTATTGTGGTTTTCCTATGAGCCCAGGTTCTCAAACCCAGGATTCTCCATACTCTCGTGAATGCTGGTGTTAGAGACTGTGGTTGGTTGGTGTTTATTTGATTTAAGAAGTAGCCATTGAAAGTAGTGCTTTGCTTCTTCGAATTGATTAATTCTGAGAAGCTTGTTTAGGGTCTCCGGGCTTTAGCTCAGTGGGTAGTGTTCACCTCATGTGCAGAAGCCCTGGCTTCCATCCCTCGCTGAGTGGTCTGGCTGCGCTGGAGCTCACTTGCATCCCCAGCACTCTAGAGGTGGAGGCGGCAAGGTCAGAAGTCAGAGGTCAGCCTGAGCTCCGTGTAACTGTCACATACGATGAAAACTTACCTGTACCGGAAAATGTGTTACCTAGATCTGTGACTGTGGTGGCTGGTAGCTATGCTATGCTAGATCTGTGACTGTGGTGGCTGGTAGCTATGCTATGTGAAGTAACTGTCATCATGGCATCTTCATGTGTGTGTGTTCCATTTGGACCATAACCCTGTGTCTCTGTTTTGCTTCTTTGCCGTTTGTGTACCCAAGTCCCCTTCTTCTCTCCCAAGTAATCCTTCTGTGTTCATGAATTTTCAAAATATGTTTACTAGTGGCAAAACTGTGTTAATGAAAAGTATGCTGGTCCAGAAAGTGCATCGATCCCGCCTGGGGTTTGTTGTGTATGCCTCTGTGGTGGGTGATGCTTACTAATGGTGTATGTTCTTCGGAAAGCCTGGGAGAGGTCAGCAGTTTCCTAAGGAATCCCTGTAATGGAAGAAGCAGACATTAGGCAGGCGTGTGCCTCCATCACAGACCTGCCGTTCCCATCCCATCCCGTCCTGTCAGTCATCCTCAGTTTAACCGTGTACACATACCTGAACACACTTTCCCCATCAACTATCAAGACCATCGACTAACATCACTTTTTTTTTTGCCTGTTTTTATTTCTAAAAAGGCCATCATCCCACACACCTCACCCAGATTTGCTCTAATATGACCAACATATGCTTTGAAATTCCTTTTGAAGCTTATCTTTGTATCCCAAAGCAGGCCCTTCTGAAACTGGTGATGTTGATGAAAAGCTCCCCCTTTCGAAGGCTTTGCAAGGTATCGCCTTTCACTTCTGCTCTCCCACATCCTGTTCGTATTTGCTGTTTCTTTATATTGGACAGACTGTTTTAATAATTATAACTATATTACTTTTCCGAATGGAAAAGGAAAAAAAATGTATTGGCCTTTTTTTTTTTAACATAAATGAACTTCACAAGCAAAATTTTTCAAAACCAATTTTCCCTTTTGTGAATCTAGTAATGAATCTCGAAATGGGTACATGACACACTTTCCTATTGAAGGTAAAGTACGCTTTCTACCTTTATCAGCATAGTCAGCAGTCAGGCTCTTACTGTTGGGTTAGCCGTCTGAGTAGTGCTAAGGCCTGGTGATGCTTAGCTTGGGAAGGATTGCAGGCTCTCACTTGTAAAACCCTGTGCTTTTAAGTGAGTTTTTAGGTAGCTTTTGTGCTGTGTTCCCAGACTTGGTCATAGTCTGTTAGTGATGGCTTTTCCTTTATCCCTTCTGGCTTTGATCTCATGAGATTTATTTTCTTTAGCGTTACTGTATAATGTAAATATAATTGTCTCTCTCATTTTCATAGATTTTAGTAGAGCAGAGAGGACACACAGGGCCATAGTGTGCATGCGCAGCCTCGCTAACCCGCCCTCGCTATCTCAGCCATTCCTGTGGAACGGCTGGCCTCTTCTCCCTTCTCTCATGTTCTAGTTTCACATCTGTTTCTTTTGACTTTACACAGTCAAAGAATTTACAGCTCCGTAAATGCAAAAGCTAAAGTAAAAAGGGATGATAAGAGCGTGTGTAGAGGAAGCACAATGTGCCTGTGGCTCACAGGTGGGCTTCTGAATATAGTCTGCCCTTAGCTGTGAGTTCCGGTGAGTTCCCACTGTAGAGCACATGGGGCGATCCCGAAGCAATCGGAGCATGGTGGCACAGAGGCTCTGACCTAAGGCAGGCACTGCCAGAGCTCTGAGACGCTCCAGATCAAGTGCCTAACCCTGGAGTGCGCTGGGCACCTGCCGCCTTCCCCTCCACGGCTCCTGTGCTGGCTGGCGTCTGTTTTCCTTTATGCACGATGGTGTTTCTCCTCTTTTCCTGTCCCCAGCTTAGACACTTAGAGATTGAGGATGCACTTGGGCGCAGCTGTGCACTGGATCCTATGGGGCCGTTTGGTGTCCTGGCTGGTGGCTCGTGCTGTGCCTGGCCCTCTTGCTGTAGTAGGATGACCTGCTCTCCCGGCTGCCTGACCCAACAGGCGGCTGTATGCCCCATATCCAGAAGCAGGCAGGTTATTTCCTGAACTAAAATGCTTTTGAAACTAAAAATAGTCTCTAAAATTTTAACTTGAGTGTTTAAGTACAACTTTGATTAAATTATGAGATAGTGTCCGTAGCTTCTATCATAGTAGAAAGGAAAAGAAGGAACATTTCACACACAGTAAGCCTTGACTGCGTTTGTTTTGTTTTGTTTTTGACACCTTGTTAAGTCTCTAGGCAAAGAAAGACTTTCTTCTGATTTGGTGTTTTCGTTTGTGAGTTGTTGCCAGACGAGCATGGTACCTGGACTGTAACCGCTCCTCAGATCCCAGCATCCCCTGGCACTGTAGCATGTGTGACAGTACTAATACCAAACCCCCAAGCCTGCAGAGTTTTGTTCTGGATGTTTGTATTTTCAAGTTTTCAGCTTCCAAATAGCAGAGTTAAATGTTTTTCTAAGTTAGAAAACATTGATTGAATTTATGACTGAGTTAAATCTTTTTGTATGTTTAATTAAATTGTATGGTTACCTAGTTTTTCTTCTTTTGCTATTAGTTTTTTTTTTTTTTTTTTTTTTTTACTGGTTTAGTATATATTGTTCATTTTCTTTTTAGGGAGCCATCATTCTTCAGAAGGCAACGAAGGAACAGAAGTGGAAGTGCCAGCAGAAGGTTAGGAAAGAAGGCCTTGAATTTTACCATATCTGTTGCACGTCCTTCGGAGAAGAGATGGTGGTGTTCGCGCCTTCATGGCCAGCACTGTCATTTTTAGAGAGGAGGCGTGTGGTGGCTGGCACTGTGCTAACAGGCACTGGGCCTGGCAGTCATGGTTGGTGATGCCCTTGGTGGTGCCAAATGAGTGGCTTGTTCTATTTCGATTTAGCTTTCTCCTGCCTTGTTGAAAGGACATTGAGGAGAAAAAACTCCCATGTTTTATTTTATTAAATTAATTAATTTATTATTTTTCAAAATTTTAGAATTAAAATAGTTCCTAGTTGTATTCTACTTAATTTTAAAACATAATTTATCATCCCCAGTTTGTTCATAGGGCAACAGATAACTTTTTGACTGAGAAGGTTTCTGTCTTCTCACCGTTAGCACCCACAGCTGCCCCAGGAATGGCTGCCACTCAGCTAGCCACTGAGTCCTCCCAGGGACACGCCACTCAGCTAGCCACTGAGTCCTCCCAGGGACATGGTTGAGGAGTGTTAAGGGCCAACTGCCCAGCACGCGGAGTGCCTCCTGCTGAGTGCTTGGAGTGGCTCATGGAGGGCTTGTAGCCCTCCGAGGGCCTCGTCTCTTGTTTCTGAGTCAGTCTTCCTCCATTAACTACTGTCTGTAGAACACGGGGTAATTTATCCTGAAATTTGGCATTCCTTATGTTTGTTGTCCCGTTTTATTTAAGAAATCACGGATTTTACCTTTTACTGGCTAGTGAAGGGGTGATTCTAGCAAAGACATGGGCTGATCTGTGCACACTCCGCGGCAAAAGTAGGATTTCTATAGGAATACATTTCTCTCAGAAAGTTCCTGTCTAGCCAGGTGTGGTAGCACGCACCTGTTATCCCAGCATTTGGGAGGCTGAGGCAGGAGGATCACCCATGAGTTTGAGGCCAGCCTGGGCTACATAGTGAGACCCTATCTCAAAATAGAAAAACAGGGTTGGAGAGGTGGCTTAGAGGTTAAGAGCACTGATTGTTCTTCCAGAGGTCCTGAGTTCAATTCCCAGCAACCACATGGTGGCTCACAACCATCTGTAATGAAATCTGGTGCCCTCTTCTGGCCTGCAGGCACATATGCAGACAGAACACTGTAAACTAACTAACTAAATAAATAAATCTTTAAAAAAAATAGAAAAACAGAAACAGAAATACTTGTGCTAACTTAGCTGTTCTTCACATGTGACTGTGTGGTAAGCACCCTGTTGGGTTTGCGGGGGTGACCTGCTGTCCTCTGTGGCAGGTCTTACATTGGGGTGGGTGGTCCTGCTAACAACAGGCCTCTGCACAGGACTGCATGGTTCCTCCAGCACCTAGACTGCTTTCTGGTTTCCCAAATCTGTCAACACATACTAGACTCGTTTCTGAGGGAACTCCTGTTCTTGTGTTAACAGCTGAGTGCGCTTGGGTTCTGCTCTTTATTCCTGTGCTAACAGCAGACATCATCTTTGGCAAATCAGTTAACCTCCCAGCCTGTGCAGGATGAAAGACAGCTAATGAAAGCTCCCTGCGCTTCCAGCACTAACATTTCCTGTGTACCTACGCTCTGTGTGGTAACCCAAATCCCAGTCAGTCTCGCATGCCCTTGTCACCAGCAGGCGCTCTCTGATATGAAGGTCTTCTTTGCAAAAAGTTGGTTGTGGTTTGATTTAACAGTATCAACCACTTGTAGGCTTCCTGGAAGGAGAGAGGCCTTAGTGTCCGCTCTAGGAAGCGTGTTTTTCGCTGGCATCTTCCGGCCATAGCAGGAAACAATTGTGAGCTTGCTGTAACCACATTCCTCCAAGAGCATGGGGCTCTTGGTCCACTGATGCAGGTAACTTGGTATTATCTTAACATTTTCCGGCGGTTTTCTACATTTTGTTTCCTTTTATCCCTAGTTATAATCAAGGGTCAAATACTTTTAATGAACATGAAATGAATTTAAATGCCAGTTGCATTTTATTGTAGGCTTCTTTGGGAGCACCAGACAGTAAGTGTTGGGACACATGGAACATGCTGAATAATGAATGTCATTTTAGAATTTTATATTTTTTTCAAGATTCTACTCACCATGTCCCTTCAGAAACAAGTGAGGACCCTGAAGTTGAGGTGACCATTGAAGGTTAGTTATTCCAGCCTGATCCAAGAGTTCCCTTCTGGTCATGAGCATCTGTGTCACGGTCACACTGAGTTTGCATCTCATCCATTCTGAAAGAAGCTGGGGACAGAGCAGCCCACGCCCCAGCAGGACTCCCCAGTTGCTCTGGGAGTACTGGGTGACAGATTTAAGCTGTGCAAATGAGGCTTGGCCCAGAGGTAGACCAAACTGTGCTTTCTGTCGGTAGTAATTGAGGAGGGTGAGGGGAAAGACATCCAAACCTAGACCACACGCAGAGGCAGATTCAGGGCCTTTTGGGTTGTGGTAGAGGACATTTAAGAAAAGCTGGAGGCCCCAGCATCAGTCAGTAGAGGGAGGAGAAAGCTGCCCATGTGGCCTCAGATGCTTCAGCTCCTGCCTCAGTTTCCCAAGTAGCTAAGACTATAGGCATATGCCATCATATTGGGTGAGTCAGTAAATTTTAAAGCAATACCCCAATACCACTTATTTGTCTTTTGAAAATGTTTGGAAGCAATGGTTGCAAATAAAATTTAAAATAATTTCCATTAGCTAAGTTACCTTAATACTTACTAATTTATTTTACTATATTTTTGGTTTTGAGTTGGGGTCTCACTGTGTATTGTATCCCTGGTTGGCCTGGAACCTGCTTACTGTGTAGACCAGGCAACCTTGTACTCAGAGAGATCTGTCTGCCTCTGCTTCCTGAGTGTTGAGGTTAGAGGCGTGTGCCTTCAATGTTTTTTAAAACATTTTTTTTCTAGAGTAGGGTCTCACTATGAGGCCTTGGCTGTCCTGGGATGACTATAGACGAGGCTGATGTGCCTGCTAGTTCCCCAGTGCTGGGGTTAGTGGCGTGTACCTGCCATCCCGGCTTTCCTCCTGTCATCCCCTGTTTCCCGGCACTCCTGTGAGCGCCTTCCTGTACAGCACTGGAAGCTAGGGACTAAAGTTCTCCCCGCCCACCCCTTCGTCAGGGGACAGTGGCAGGACATTGCTGACAGATCTTTTATATACACGTGTGTGTGTGTGTCTATCTGTTTTTGCAAATTTATATTGGTGCATTATGATGCAAGCTTTTGTCACGTAGCTGGCGCCTCCACCTCCCCAATACCACACAGTTAGCAGTTCTTTTTTTTTTTATCTAACCACAGCATAACCTTTCTTGGTTCGGGAGCTTGGGTGTGCTCTGTCTCCCTCTCTCTGTCTCTCTCTGTGACCTGTCCTCTTGCGTCTCCATTGTATTGAAGATGTGTGCTGGTTTGATGGCTTTCATGTAATAGAAGAAATCTTTTCGTACTTCATGTTTCAATTTCAGTAGATTAATGTGTAGATTTGTCTTCCTCATTCACATTTTATTAACCTGAAAGCTTCTTTGAATTCTTTGTGGTCAATTAAAGAATTGAAATTTTGTCACCTTTAGTTAAAAACCTATTAAGGACTGGTGAGGTGGCTCACATGGTAAAGGCACTTGTCACCAAGCCTCTCTGTTCAATCCCCAGGACCCACCTCCTACACCTCTCCCCAAACACATACAATAAATGAATAAATAAGTAAACTATAAATTTTTTTTAAAAATATTTTTATTGTGTGTTGGTGTTTTGCCTGCATTTATGTCTGTCTGAGGGAGTCAGATCACTTTGAGCTGGAGTTTCAGACAGTCGTGAGCTGCCATGTGGGTGCTGGGAATTGAACCCAGGTTCTCTGGAAGAGCAGCCAGTGCTCTTAACTGCTGAGCCATCATTCCAGTCCCAAACTATAAATTTTTATTTAAAAAAATCACTAATTAATTCCTAGAAAATTATAAGCATGTAAATGAGATAATCAGCTTTGTTCTTTATATAGAACTAAGAAAAGTAGGTGCTTTTGGATAAGCTGGAGTTTGGGTTTTTGTTTGTTTTGAGACAAAGTCTCTCTATGTAGCCCTGGATGACCTAAAAAATCATATGTAGACCAGAAGACCAGGCTGGCTTCAAACTCAGCTAGATCCAATGGCCTCTGCTCCTGAGTGCTGGGATTAAAAGTGTGTGCCACCACACCTGGCATCAAGTTGGTATAGTGATTGTATTGATGATATATGAAGTGAATTCGGTCTTATAGCACCAAAATCACAAGAGCAAACAAAAAAGGATGGGTTTATGTTTAATGCTGTGAAAAATCCCTGCCTATCATTAATGAAACCACTTTCAAAGGAGAAGCATGGGGCTCCAGAGAAGTCTCAGCAGTTAAGCGTCCTTACTGCTCCTGCAGACAACTTGCATGTTCTGACAATCTTCCAGAACTTCAGGTCCAGGGCTCCAGTGTCCTCTTCTGGACTCCAAGGGCACCAGGCATGTATATGGTGCACATACATTTGTGTAGGCCAGCACTCATACACATAAAATAATAATAATAATAACAAGTCTTCTTTAAAAGAAAGGAGAAGCATGACTGGAGAAGAAGCGCGGTTTCCTTTAGGGTGTGTTTCTACTCTGAAGACGGGGTTGAGAAAAATAAAAACCCGTTGCCAGTGGGCGCCTGTTATCCCCTATTCTATCGTTCTACGTTTTCCAAGGACTTTATAGAAAAAAAGAGAGAATAAGGTAAAGAAATACTTGTTGGGCAGTGGTGGCGCACATTCCTAATCCCAGTAGACGGATCTGAGTTCGAGGCCAGCCTGGTCTACAGAGCGAGTTCCAGTACATCCAGGGCTACACAGAGAAACCCTATCTGGAAAAACCAAAAACAACTACAGAAACGTGGTCATATTTTATAGTGTTTGAGCTTGACACTTCCTGTGTCTGCGCTCTTGCTTGTGGTGATTCCTCTGCGGCCAGAGGCAGCCGTTAGCAGGTCCCAGCGGACAGAAGTGAGCTGTGTCTGGGAAGCTTTGGAGCAGTCTGACTGTATAGGCCTCAGTCTCAAACATGCTGTTTCCTTTGGCATAGGCAGAGATGATGTAGGGCGTGTGTGGGCGCTCAGGACACTGAGGAAGATTGCGAGTGGAGGTGTGTGGTGAGGGTGGAGCTTGGTATGCTGTAGCTTGCTTTTGTGATAGTTCTGTCAGCTAGTAAAGAGCCTTTTTTGGGAAGCTATCCTTACCACATAGCTGTCCTTAGGGTGCTGCTCCCAGACCCGAGTCCTCTCCCCCACTGGTGTGCTGCAGCCCAGCTTCTGACCCTGACTTGATTTCCCTTTGCTTGAAGTTGCTTTAAAGTAAGTTTGTTGTCTGATTTGTGTTGTGTTTTCATGGATGTACTATCTTGAACTTTTTTTTTTCTGTTACTGTTTTTTTTAAGGCCATACAAATACTTCTGCATGCCTTTGGTCCATCTGGCCACTCTCTGTGCGCCGCCACAAGCATTGCTGCAAAGCTGAGTGAGCTACACATGCTGACAGCTGTTACTCTGCTTCAATAGAGTAGCCATTTTCCTACCCGCAGTGTCTGTCTCTCAGCATGAGTGGGGTCTTCACTGCTAGACCAGCTGAGCAGCCACTTGACCGTAAACAAATGAGAGCTGTGTGAGTTTGGACAGTGTCATTTAGAGCTGTGGTGTCATTGGTAAGCTTAGGATTGACAGTAGACAGATGTCCTGTTTCAGAGATTGCCTTTTTGTGTGTGAAATTAACGCTGAGGGGATTGGCTGCTGCCTATAATCGAAGCCTGCAATAGGATATGTCTGCTGTAGTCACCCCACAAGCATAAGAGCCTTCCACGCCTGGCGATGCGCTGTCCAGGAGAATGCTTTACCTTGAGGCTGCAGGGCACCATGTGAAGGAAGCAGTGGTGTCGGAAGGAGGGGCGGGTGGAAGCCCCCCGGGCTGCTGTTGAGTCTGTAGGCACTTGACCAGCCAGTGTTTACAGTTCTTTAAACAGCTCCTGCTTAACCAGATGGGAAGCACTGAGATCCCGAGGTGCAGGTTGGGTCCAGAGGAAAAGAGGAACCAACCACACCCTCTAGCAGTCCCTGACCAGGGGTTGTGTACGCAGTTACTACAGGCGAGTCAAATGTGATTGTCTTTTAAAGTTTTTATCTTCATATTCAACTAGGATTATCTTAATAAAACATGTATCAGTAGATCTTGAGTTCTAAAATGGGTTTGACTGACTTAAGTGAGGTGGTTTTGTTTTGTTTTGTTTTTTGGTTACTGTCTGTAACCCTGGCTGTCCTGGAACTCACTATATAACCTACCTTGAACTTCTGATCTGTTCTGAGATGGGATTACAAGTATGTGCCAAAACACCTGGTTTTCCTCCCTGGTTTTGGAAGCCTAGACTGGTCTCAACCTTGACAACTTCTGTGTTTTGGATGCTGAGATTCCAGGCTCGAGCCAACCTGATTGACTTTTTGTTTTGTTGTTTTTTGTTTTTCAAGACAGGGTCTCACTATATAGCCTTGGCTGTCCTAGAACTCACCTGTAGACCAGGCTGGGCTTGAATTCACAGAGATCTGCCTACCTCTGCCTCCTGAGTGCTGGGATTAAAGGCTGACATTTTTTTCTTTTAAGTCTGTTTGAGAATAACAATTGTATCTTAAATTATCTTAATAATATTTTGTTATTTGAATGGTTGTTTGTGATAGCTGTTGTCCTTAAGTAGTATTTATTTCTATTCTATACTTACTTATTGATTGATTGATTCATTTTTAAGATAGGGTTACTTGTATTCCAGGCTAGCCTTGAACTTGATGTTTAGCTGAGGATGACCTTGAATTTCTGATCTTCCTATTTTTACTTTTCTTTTTTCCTTTCTGAGATAGGGTCTCACTGTGTAGACCAGGCTGGCCTCGAACTCACAGAGATCCGCCTGCCTCTGCCTCCTGAGTGCTGGGATTAAAGGTGTGCGCCACCACACTTGACAGCCTGCACTGTCTTCAAATACAGATTCTGTGAGCTGCATTAGCTGACGGTGTTGGAGCTGACAGCATAGGTCCTAACTGTGGGGCAGAAGATGATAGTGCTGTTTTTCCTTGGGCCAGGTGTCAGGTGCCCTGAGAGATGGATTTTACTTGGGGGTCCCCTCCGTGCCATTGAAATAAGCATGAGCTTCATGTGTGCTGACCTGGGTGTACACCATGCTCCCATCCTGCTGGGTATTTATACATAGGTGTGGAGGGAGTCACCGTCTCTGTTCGTTTCCTTCTGGAAACTGTGCTATTGAGACTATTTACAGAGCCAGCATGGTGGTGCTTTAGGAAGCTGAGGCAGGAGGATCCTGTCTCAAGTAACAGCAACAACAGAAGGCTGGTGTGTGCTTTAGTGGGCGAACCCAATGCCATGGACTGCCCCGAAAGACATAGTCACCACCGCCCCCCACACACCCACACCTTGCTTCAGGCCGTTGGCATCGTTTGTAAGCTTCCGTTCAGGGTTCATCTTCTTTGTTCTAATAACACACTTGTATTCTTAGTCATGAAAATAGCTGCCTCTGCTAAAACGTGTTTTTCTCAGAACACTTAAATTGACCACAACTGTGGTCGTGGAGGCTTTTAGAGGAGGGAGAAGTGGCCAGAGGGATGGGCAGCTGGCTGCAGGTGGGGACAGCTCTGATCATTGGACAGTGCTCCGGAACGCCCAGAGCTGTCCTCTCCACTACACTGTCACTTCAGCTGACTCCCGCAGTAATGAGGGTTTTCTTTCTCAAGATGACGATTACTCCCCGCCCACCAAGAGGCCAAAGAGCAGTGAACCACCCCCGCCTCCACCGGTCCCAGAGCCCGCCAATGCTGGCAAGCGCAAAGTGAGGGAGTTCAACTTCGGTAAGTGTCTGCTGAGAAGAGGGTAAGGGGGGGCAGTGGCAACTGTGATGTAGGAGGTGGTGGAGCTGTATGAAGCCTGTAAGCAGCCCAGTGTAGATAGCATTGTGTTGGCCACTGGGCACCCCCTTATCCTTCAAAGCACTAAGCCCTTCTTTTGCAAACTCAGTCCCTCCTAGTGCTCAGTTTTGCTCTGTCTCCCACTGCTTCTCATTGTCCCTCCAGTCACCAGTGGATTTCTACAAATACTAGGGGGGAGTTAGTTTTGTGGTCTATACGTTGAAGACCACTTAACTTTTGAAAATGCCTTTGTTTTGTTCCTGTTGGGGTAGACCCCAGGGCCAGTGTTGTACCAGTGCTGAATCCCACCCAGCCTTGATGAAGGCATCCGAATCTCCCACTTTGTTCTTGTTGCAGCTACTGGCTCTAACTGGATTTTGCGTGTATGTGAATTTGTTGAGTGTTTTCAGCATTGTATGGAAGTTGTCAGCTGCCTCCCTACAAAGCCTTTCTTCTCCACAGCCCCAAGGGACCCGTGGAGGCCTCTCTTTTTGCTGCTGTTTTGCAGTGCTTAATTGGGCTGGTCTTTTCTGATCGACTATCTTTAAGAAGTTTAAAAGCTACAAAGGCAGTCTGTAGACTGTCCTAAAAATAAGTTTCAAATGTCCATCAGCCAACAACTGCTCCTAGGAAGCACAGGAAAAGGAAAGACCCTTGGAAGTCGGGGAAAATCCAGACTGAGACGGGCCGTCAGGCAGGTTGTCTGGTTGTCTGCTGCCACGAGCACCCAGTGCCAAGCTGCCCTTGGTACTGAAAGTAGCTTCCTCTTGTTTTCAGAGAAATGGAATGCGCGCATCACTGACCTGCGGAAGCAGGTTGAGGAGCTGTTCGAGAGAAAATATGGTATGTCTGCAGAGTTACCCGCTCCACCCGTTGCTCGGGTCAGTCAGGCAGGTTGGCCAGGACCTGTGCCTTCCTTACACATCTGTCTCTTCTAAGGACATGTTAGCAACCTAAGGTTCCAGATTACCATTAAGTGGAGGCAAAGCACACACGTCACACACACATAACCGCTTCATGTTATGATTTTTTTTTTTTTTGAGGCAGAGTCTTACTATGTAGCCCTGATTGCCAGAATTTGCTGTGAAGACTAACTTGGCATCCAGTTCACAGAGATTCACCTACCTCTAGCTCCAGAGTGGTGGGATTAAAGGCATGTGCCCCCATGCCTGGCTCAGATACATACTCACAGATCTACATTTGTTGATCTTGGCTCTTGAAAACATTTTCCCCCCCAAGACAGGGCTTCTCTGTGTAGCTCTGCCTCTCCTAGAACTCGTTCTGTAGACCAGAGATCCGCCTGCCTCTGGTTCCCTAGTGCTGGGAATAAAGGCGTGCGCCACCATTGCCCGGGAGCTTTTTTTTTTTTTAAAGATTTATTTATTTTTATCCTTGCTTTTTCGGTGTTTTGCGTGCATGTATGTTCCACCCCCCATGTGCCTCGTGCGGAGATAGTTATGAGCTGTGCACACTGGGAACTGAACCTCTGCCAGAGCAGCAAATGCTCCTAACCATCGAGCTATATCTTCAGCCCCCAACATGTATTTCTTAACTATGACTGAGGACTGTAATGAAGCCCTAGAGCTACAAAATCATTAGTTTGCTAAGCATTGTATCTTTTCCTTATGGTTTCCTTCATGTTCCTCCCACCTTGTGTTTAGGCCTTTGTTGTTTTGTTTTTGTGTTTGTTTTTGTTTTTTGAGACAAAGTTTTTGGAACCTGTCCTGGAACTCTGTAGACCAGGCTGGTGTCGATCTCACAGAGATCCACCTGCCTCTGCCTCCCAAGCGCTGAGATTAAAGGAGTGCACCACCACCGCCCAGTTTAGTTTGTGCTTTTAATTCACCCATTTCAGAGCAGGAAAGATGGCCACAGTCCATGTAGAAGCAGTGAGGTATAGCAGACAGGTCACGGCTAGGCCAGGATGCCATGTCTTCATGCTCCTGCCCTCCTCTTCAGGGTAGGCATGAGAACTGCAGGTGTGCCCTGAAGGTCTGGTAAGACAGCCCTGTCCTTGCAGGATGCCGGCTGGCAGATGGTCCATGCTTGCTTTTTGTGTTTCCATATTTTCACTAGCACCGTTCTGAGCTAGAATAGCTCAGTATGTGCTTCCCAGCCACATAAACTAAGGCCTCTGTTGAGAATGTAATCTTTTGGATTGTTTTGTTTGCTTGAGACAAGATCTCACCATGTAGAGCAGGCAGGCGTAGAAGTCGCTGAGATCCCTTTGCTCCTGAGTTGTGGAATCACAACCATGCCCACTAAGATTCTTTTCTAGATAAGAAAATAAATGTGTGCCAACTGCTATGAAATTATCACAACAATCTTTATGTTTTATGAATTGAAAGCAACTTGGGTGGTAATTGGCTGAGAAGGAGGAATTCTCACTGTGTTCTGTAGACTTGGGATTTGGGCTAGGGGATTAGTGAGTTCATGCTGTGTGCCCAGCTCAACCACTGACATGGATGATATACCTAAAACTTTAATGCAGATGCCAGTGTTTATTGGGTGCACATGTATACAGCACACCAGCCCACAGTGTATTTGGTGCCCAGCTACAGGCTGTGGACACTTCTATAACTGTTGCATCGTTTTTCCCCCCGGGTTATCATAAATTATGCACATCAAAAATGTCTTCCATCCTGATGGAAGAAAATCTTTTAGAGGTTTAGTCGTAAATAATGAATGTTTGTGTTCTAAAATTTCAACAGTTCCGTTTATAACATACACACTAACTACTGTGGTTTTGGCTTAAACAAATTATGAAGACAAAACATCATTGCATATTCGGTTGTCATTCTGTCTGGGGTTTGCTCAGAGCCTTGTCTTGTAATGATGGTCCCTTTCTCTTTTCATCCTAAAGCTCAAGCTATAAAAGCCAAAGGTCCGGTGACGATCCCATACCCTCTTTTCCAGTCCCATGTTGAAGATCTTTATGTAGAAGGGCTTCCCGAAGGGATTCCTTTTAGAAGGCCGTCGACATACGGCATTCCTCGCCTTGAGAGGATATTGCTGGCCAAGGAGAGGATCCGCTTTGTGATTAAGAAGTAAGACACATGTGCTTGTATGGGGCTCTTATCTGTTTTGGTTGATGCATTTTTTTCTTAATGCTGACAAATACTCATTAATCACAGGCTGTATTTAAAAGCTTGAATGATTATGTATCTCTTTATGTTCCACTCTTCCCTTTTCCTGTGTTTGTATGTGTGATATGTGTGCCTTTGTGGCACGTATTTGCATGTGTGTGTGCTTGTGTGTCTGTGGGCCTTAAGGCTAATATCATGGTGTATCGCTCTTCCACCTTATTCTTCTGAGACAGGTCTCTCTCAGTCAAACCCAGGGTTGCTGATTCAGCTCGTCTGTCTAGCCTGTGTCACTCTAGCGATTATGTCTGCTCTCTCAGGACGTCTGCTGAGTGCCGAGGATCTGAGCTCTGGTCCTCTAGCTTGTGGGGAACGTGCTTTACTGAGCTGTTTGCCCAGCAGCCTGTCTTCCCCCTTGTACTATGTGCATACAAGCGTGTTCAGGTCAGACTGGGCTTGGCTCTGAGTCATGAGCTCCTGCCCACCCAGTAGGCCTGCAGTCAGGCAGTCAGATCACCTTTTCTCACTATTTTCAGTGAGGAAGAGTAGCCATAGCGTCTGTGTGTTTCCTTTAAGTCTGGAAAAGCGAATGCATACATGTGAGCATAAGAGTGAAATTTAAAATAAGCCAAGCTGGAAGGAAGAGTGAACAGGAAAAGGAAGCAGAATATTGGACATCCTTCACAAGAACGAGAAGAGTAGTGAGGATGGCTTCCTTCGCTGTCTGCTGAGCAAGCGCGGCCATCGGAGGTGCTGCTAGCGCACCTCTCCTAAAATGTCAGCCACCTGTACAGTGTGTTTCTTTTTGCCCTTTTTGTTTCTACATTTTCTTTTCTATATCTGTGCCTGCTTGTGCATGCTCGTGCACGTGAGGTCAGAGAACATTAGGAGTTCGCTCTCTTTTCACTGGGTGCATTTTCATGATCATTCTCAGGACCTCATGCTTAAGTCATCTTGCTGACCCCACTTCCATATCTCTTGGCTAAGATTACAGAGTAAAGTTTAAAGATGTAGGGGGCATTTTTGAAGTGACCGAAGCAAAGGAAGATGGAGGAATCCTCCTAGATCCTTGAAACAGTTTGCACGCTTTGAAGGCGAAGCTGGAATGTAGACCAGGAAGCTAATACAGTGGCAGACACAGACGTGCATTTAAGATGAGAGAGCCGGAGGACTGCCAGTCTAGCAGGAAGGCCCGAAAGTGCCAGGGCCTGGAAAGGAAGTCATGTTTTTGTAGCATAGGCCTTTAGTTTCACCATTCAGGAGGCAGAGGCAGAGGCAGGAGGAGCTCTTTGAGTTTGGAGCCCTTCTGTTCTTCATAGTGAGTTCCAGGACAGCAAAGACTACATAGATAGACCTTGTTTCAAAAAACTTGAGAAAATGAAATAGTAAAAGTTTATGACAATTGTTTTATAAGATTGAAAAACGTCTTTGTTTTCTACAGTACTGAGCAGGGTGTGAGAGAGAGAGGTCACATTCACAGGGTCAGAGTACTTTCTTTCTTTTCTTTTTTCTTTTTATGGTAGATTTGAAGTTGTACAGGGTCAGAGTACTTTCTACAGTACCCGGCGGGGTGTGTGTGTGTGTGTGTGTGTCACAGGTCAGGGTCACTTCCTACAGTATTGGGCGGGGTGAGAGAGAGGTCACAGTTCACAGGGGTCCGTGGCCTGCGTGAGCAGGAAGATTCCCCGCTTTGCCTGTCCACTGGAGCATCAGCAGGCAGTCTGTCCGTGGCCCACCATCGTGCAGCTGTGTCCACTGGCCCTGACCTAGCTCCCCTCGCTTCCGGACGCCTCAGGTTGTCCCCAGGCTCCTGCTCTCCCCCACTGCAGTGGCTCACACAGGAGGGCTTTGCGAATTAGGGGTTAGGTGTTTTATGGGTTTAAAGATGTGTGGGAGAACATATTTTTGAATATAATATGAAGTTATAGGACTCAATTACTGTAAAAATTTTTAACTATCCATAGCAAGGTATCTCTTTTACTGTGAGTGCAGAGGCCCCACAAAGCATCTCCTGAGACCGTTAGCACTTACTGAGCTGTAGAGCCCTGTGAAGTTAGGTCCAGCTGTGCCTGAGAGCAGTCAGTCCCGACGGCTGGGTACTGTGTGTGCACGTGCTCTGGTTTGCCTCCTCGCTGGATCCGGCCTGGCAAGTTCTCACCATTGGCTCTTTCCTTTTAGACACGAGCTTCTGAACTCTACACGGGAAGACTTACAGCTGGATAAGCCAGCATCCGGAGGTGGGTATCAAGCCTCCAGGTAGTCCCAGCAGTGTGCGTGGGACTGCGAGCACTCAGGGCGGGGTGGCCTCCTCTGGAGGTTACAGTTCTCATAAAGAAACAGGCCTTTGGCTTGCAACCGTGAGTTGTTACAGAGCATGCATCCCAGAACCAGAGTACCCCATGGAAGAGTAACACTTGTTCTGTTTATTTATAACCACAGATAGTTGGATAGATTGGGCCCTAACGCTAGAGTTCTGAACCGTCTCTGTTGCTGTGAGAAACACTGACCAACAGCAGCTTGGGGAGGAGAGGGTTATTTGGCTTACAGGTCACAGCCCATCACGAGGGAAGCCAAGGTAGGAGCTCAAAGCAGGCAGCTAGAAGAAGGAACTGGAGCAGAGCCCATGGAGGAATGCTGCTTACTGGATTGCTTCTCTTAGCTTGTTCAGCTACCCCTTACACAGCCTAGGCCCACTCTTCCAGGGATATAGCAGCACCCACAGTGGGCTGGACCCTCTCTCATCAATCAGCAGTCAAGAGAATGCCCCACAGAGCCCCATAGGCCAGTCTGGCGGAAATATTCTTCAATTAAGATTCCCTCATCTGCCAGCAGTGGTGGCGCATGCCTTTAATCCCAGCACTCAGAAGGCAGAGGCTGGCGGATCTCTCTGTGGGTTCAAGGCCAGCCTGGTCTACAGAGCAAGTCCAGGATAGCCAGAGAAACCGGATCAAAAGATTCCCTCTTCCCTCTTTCTGGGTATGTCTAGTTTTATGTCAGGCCAATAAAACCTATGACACATAGACAGACATACTGCATTTCTGGGCAGACCTGCACAGAGGTAT
The DNA here is from genome assembly GCA_004026605.1 of Ondatra zibethicus. Taxonomy (NCBI): domain Eukaryota; kingdom Metazoa; phylum Chordata; class Mammalia; order Rodentia; family Cricetidae; genus Ondatra; species Ondatra zibethicus. Next base: position 68,402 of record PVIU01003618.1, read on the forward strand.
TCTACCTGGCATGGTGGGTCATGTTTTTAATCCCAGTACTTGGGAGGTAGAACAGGCTGGCCTACTTGATGAGTTCCAGGCCAGCTGGGGCTACTGAGATATTGTCTCAGAAATAAATTTGCTAAAAAAAAAAAGTGTATTGTAAAGTCTATATTTGTCAGTTGGTTAATGGGTCATCTGTCCTGTCAAATTCAGGACATAGATTATCTATTTAGAACATGGAGCCATAGATACTGTCATGTGGAAGGAAAGAGGTCATACTTTGTCTTGTGTTCCTCTGGATGGAGTGGGAGTTTCCCCATAACAATTGATAAGTACTTCCCAAAGTTTTAGAGATAACTTCTGTCAAAGACAGGGAGAGATAACTTACATTGACATTGAGCAACCTGAGTAAATCAAGCTGTTAAACTGAGAAACCTTGCTCTTTCCCCTCCCAGTGAAGGAAGAGTGGTATGCACGGATCACCAAACTGAGGAAGATGGTAGACCAGCTTTTTTGCAAGAAATTTGGTAAGTATATTTTCCCCACACCAAGCATTACAGAGTAACTTTTAAGAAATTATACATGTGAATTTGTGTGACTGGGGTGGGGGGGGTGTGCCTGCAGAAGCCAGGAGAGGGTGTCAGATCTCCTAGAGCTGGAGTTAAAAGGCAGTTGTGAGCCATCTAATATGAATGTGGGTCCTCGAGAAGAGCAGCAAGCACTCAGAACTGCTGAGCCCTCTCTCCAGCCCCTGACAACGGTTTTTGTTTGTTTTATTGTTTTATTTTAGGAATGAAGTGAGATGATTTGAACTTGACCTTGTGTTTTTTCTGTTGCTTTTAGTAAAATTTAAGTTAACTCTATATCAGACAGCTGGGCAGTGGTGATGCACACCTTTAAAACTAGCACTCAGGAGGCAGAGGCAGGCGGGTGTCTTGAATTCGAGGCCAGCCTGGTCTACATGTAGAGTGAGTTCTAGGACCACAAGGGATACATACACAGAGAACCCTGACTCAAAAAACCAACCCCCCACCTCCAAATAAAACACTATATAGATGACAATAGAATAAACCTTCATTTTTCTTTTTGGGCTGGGATTGATTTGGCCTTGCACATCCTAAACAAATACTTTGTCTCATATTGGCAAATGTCAGGTAAGTCCTTTATTGTGAGCCATATCTAAGCCCTGAATGATTGCTTCATACAGTCTCATTTATGCAGTGTGCCTGTTTGACTGGGTTCATTTCTCTTTTGGATCCCTTGTCATTGTGTTGCTATGAAATGAGAAGGACATTAGGTCCAGGGCATGCTTCTGTCCACTGGCCTCCTAAAGAGTCACCATGATTGTGTTTTATGTTATCTTGGTTTGTGCTATTGATTTACTATTATTTTTGTTGTTTTGAGACAAAGTCTCACTGTGCAGGTTATATAGGCCAGCATTCAGTTCCGTCTTCCCTGCCTATCTACGTTCTGCCCTTTCAACAGGCCAAGGCAGTTTCTTTATTCATTAACCAAGAAAAGCAGCACGCAGACAGAAGGACCTCTCCCATCATGTGCAGGCTAGGCCAGCACTCCCACATCCTCAGACCCCTGTTTCGGGTGATGTTTTTGTTTTGTTTTTTATTGTCGTTTTGGAACAGCATGCAGCCTTTGGTGGCTGGAATTTGCTCTGTAGCTCAGGCTGGTCTTAAACTAAAAGTATGAGCAACCATATTTTACTTTAGTCTTACACATTTGGACACATGTATTTGATTTGTTAACGTTGCAGTGCCTTAAAGAAAGAAAGGAATCTTAGGTATGGGTGTCTGCCTACATGTATGTCTGTTAACGGCTGGAAAGTCTCGTGTCTGTGGAGGCCAGAAGAGGCGTAGAGTTGCAGGTGGTTGTGAGCTGTCATGTGGGTGCTGGAAACCTCACCCAGGTTCTTTGCAAAGGCAACTGGTGCTTATACCCACTCAACTATCTCCCCAGCCCCCAGAACATCCTTTGTTGCTCACTGTTCCCTGCATCAGGAACAAATCAAGTTTCTTTTTGGAAAGGAAATTTATCGAGGTTTATTTTGGGCTTAAGCCCATTAAACCTCTCAGGGTCCAGAAAGATTCACTATGGCAGGCGAAAACCTGGCTAATTGGATCTGAGGGTAAAATGAAATAAATCAACTCATGTATGTTACCCCTACATGTTCTTTATTCCTTGGAACAAAGAAGCAGCAAGAAGCATAAGGCATGATCTCCACACACCTTTCAGTTTATATAGGCACACAGACAAGTTAACAGTCCCGTAGGCAGTAACAGTATCAAGCATGCATTTTCACAGAGTCACAAGAATCTGTGGATCTGGCAAGGAGGCACCTCATGTCTCAGAGGGGGCGTGACTGGGAACATCATGATGGTAGCTATACTAACCTTCAGGCTTGATTTGCATTAGCGTCTAGCTGGTTGAGTTAAAAGGAATCTCTTCTGGGGACCCTGCTTTTGACTTCAGCAGGGTCCCCAGGTGAGAACTTTCCTCTCTGAAGTTAGTTTTAGAGACTCAGGCCTTTTTCATGTCTAAACAGTTAATTTCCTGGGCTGTGATCTTATGTTAGTTGAAACCAAGGTGAAGGGTAAATACAGAATATTAGTAACTTGTTTAGAGCAAGGGCCAGTAGATTATACCTTCCTGAGTCTGCTGTTAGAGCAGACAGACTACCTCCTGTGTGAGGTTCCTTTCTTATCAGCGAGGTGTTAACACAGAAAGTTTAGGGGGACTAGTTTTATGTAGATTTTGGCTATGAGAACAAAGGCTTGACTGAGTGAATCCTTTTCATTCCATGGCTTCATGGTGTGGGGGGAGGTATCTGGTTACCCTTACAGGAAAAGTCAGGTTATACATTGCTGAGATACTATAGAAGGGGGAAATGCCATGACTTCACAAGATTTCTACAGAATTGACAGTGACTTATCCAGAGGACATGTGTGCCCATAGCTCTGCACAAACGGGCTAGTCCAACTGGATGTGCGCATATACACGTACCGTGGGTTAGTCCAAGTGGACGTGTACATATATACACGTACCGTGGGTTAGTCCAAGTGGACGTGTACATATATACACGTACCATGGGTTAGTCCAAGTGGACGTGTACATATACACGTACCGTGGGTTAGTCCAAGTGGATCTGTACATATACACGTACCGTGGGTTAGTCCAAGTGGATGTGTGCATATACACGTACCATGGGTTAGTCCAATAGATCGGTCAGCTGTACATTTATTGTTGTGGGCTCACCGCAGAAATTTTCTTTTCCACTACACTGGGGTAGTGACTGGGTGATAAAGAAAACCATCTACTGACAAATCAGAGGTCGAGGCTTCTCAAACATGTCAGTTTCCCTGTCTGTCCACTGTAGCACGAATTCTAGCTGGTCTTAATAATAAAAACCCAGAGTCAGATACAGGAGTTACTGCTGAAGATCAGAGAAACAGAGTGGCCAGCCACCAGAGAGTTCTTTTACCTCTCCCAATGCTCAGACCAACAGGGCGATCCTCTCCTCAGACTGCACTGCCCTCCTGTCTCCTCCCGCCTTATATTCCTCTCTCTACCCAGCCATATCATTCCTGTCTCCTCCTCCCTAGTGCTGGGATTAAAGACATGTGGGATCTCAAGCGTGTGAGCTCTGTTTCTCTTTTAGACAGATTCAGTCTAGTGTAGCCCAGGGTGGCCTTGAACTAACAGATTCTCTCTTCCTCTGTCCCCCAAGTCCCGGGATTAAAGATGTGTGCCACCACTGCCTGGCCTGTAGTGGCTTAACTCTGCACTCTGAGCTTCAGGCAAGCTTTATTTGTTAAAACATAAACAAAATAGCATTAAGTCTGCAATGAGTCAGGCCTTAGTAATATCTTCCTTCCCATCTGGGTGTAAATCAGGGAACAGCAAAGAATCCTTCCTTCGTGTCCAGCCAATGCTTTCCTAGACATTTAACAGCCGAGATCAAGTGATGGCCATTGTTTATTGTTATGCATGCCACCATTATGTCATGGTGGTTTGTGTGTGGGAAAGACGTGGTTCTGAGTGTCTTGCACCGCTGGTGTTGACTGTTGTGGGCTTTCCCCAAGAAGTGGTAAAGGAAAGAAGGAAGAGGAAGGGAAAGGAGAAGTGGCCGGTGGGAGATGGCTAGGCTTTGCCAAGCACAGCTGAGGAAACAGACTCAGGCTGGGATGTGGCTCTTTTTAAGGTGTGCCTGAGGCCCTAGCTTTGAGCCCCAATATTATAATTTTAGAAAACTTTGTTTTGTAATTTATTTATTTTTGTTTCGTGTGTATGTGTGTGTATGTTTGCCTGCATGTATGTCTTTGTGAAGGTGTCAGAACTCCTGAAACTGGATTACAGGAAATTAAGAGCTGCCATGTGGGAGCTGGAAATTGAACCCAGGTCTTCTGGAAGAGCAACCACTACTCGTAACTGCTTAGCCATCTCTCCAGCTCCCAATTTTAAAAAAACTTTTAAAGAGAGAAAGTAGATATTAAGAGGGTTGACAATGTGGTTCCGTTGGTGGAATGCTTGCTTAGTGTACATGAAACCCAGAATTTTATTCCCAGGCACCACCATCCAAAAAGGAACTTTACTGGGCTTTATGGGTAGCATTTTTGGTGGATCTGGATAGGTGGCTGTTGGGAGCTGCTGAGAAATTGGCAGCGTCTGGTGCCGTTTCTAAGGTTTCTGCTGCTGGAGGAAACGCGACCTCCCTGAAACCCCTCAGGAGCGTGCTCCGCTCACACCAGCATCCACTGCCTGTGACTGGTGCCTGTGCATTCCTGTTCACTCCTGCGGACTGTGCAGCCAACTCGGGAGGGGAGGGGACCCAGCCCATCTTGGGCAGGACTTCCTGGCCCCCGAGTGTGGCTCATTGCAGATCAAGCAAGGTGGGGCTGGAGCTGTCAGGCTAGGGAGAGCTCACAGACTTGACTTTTGCCTTTTCTTTCCGCTTTTTTCGTCTATTGAGACAGGGTCTCACTATGTAGCCCAGGCTGGCCTCACACTGAGCAATCCCTCTGCCTCTGTGAGTGCTGAGATCAAAGGCCTTTGCCACTATAGCCAGCTCCCACCTTTTATCTCTTAACTGCTGTCAACTCAGACATGATTTTATTTCATAAAAAGCCTGTTAAAATTAGGTTTAAATTTTGTCTTATCTAGCAGATAAGACAGGAGTGGATCTGAGCTGTCACAGTTTTCTGATCCTCTTGGGCACCTTCCCTTTACTGGTGTGGTGGTAATGACTTCGCCTGTGATTTTTCTAAGAAGAGAGCCCTTCAGCTTTAGTGTTGCTAATATGAAGGAAGGATTGAGGCAGAATGGGTTGGGGAGATAGCTCAGTTGTTACAGTGCATGCTGCAGAGCTATGAGCCCCGGTGTTTGAGCTCTTGAACCCACAGTCAAGTATGGTGGACGCGGTGGTATGTGCCCTTGTAGTCTCGCAGTGAGGAGGTGCAGACAGGAGGGTCCCTGGAGCATGCTGGCAGCCAGCCTGCATGGAAAGTTTCTGGCTTATCAGTAAGAGAGCAAGCCTGTCTCAGAGATCAGGTCAGCAGCCTGAGGAACTACACTGTGTTGACCTCTGTTCTGCACATATGTGCACATGTGCACAAAACTGTTTGGGTGAAGTTTCAGACTAGAGATTAATAGATGGATTTAACCCCTCTTCCCATACGGGGTCTCGGTCTCTCTCTCTCTCTCTCTCTGTGTGTGTGTGTGTGTGTGTGTGTGTGTGTGTGTGTGTGTGTGTGTGTGTGTGTGTGTGTCTGTGTGTGTGTGTGTGTGTCTGTGTGTGTGTCTGTGTCTGTGTCTGTGTCTGTCTCTCAGGCAACCCTGGCACTCCATATCCCCCAGCCCAGCCTCCTAAGTGCTGGGATTATAGGCTCACACCCATGGCTGGCTTGTTTTGTGTTTTAGTTGTAGTATTTGAAGCTGGGCACTTGGGGGTATTGACTGTGCATGACTTCAGCCTGAGTTTCCTGCCTTGCTTTCATCTTCTATAGCTGAGGCCTTGGGGAGCACTGAAGCCAAGGCTGTACCATACCAAAAATTTGAGGCCCATCCCAATGACCTCTATGTGGAAGGACTTCCAGAAAACATTCCTTTCCGAAGCCCCTCATGGTATGGAATCCCAAGACTGGAAAAAATCATCCAAGTGGGCAATCGAATTAAATTTGTTATCAAAAGGTAAGAAAAAAAAATTTTCCTGACATTTGAAGAAGGATCTTTTCTCCTGAGTGGTCCTTCCTGTGTATACTGTAAATGCAATATTTAATTTACATGAGCTGATTAAGCAAATGTTTCTCTAGTACAGCACGGAGGTGTGTACTAATGGGGCCCAAGAGCAGCTGACCTTTGGGTCAGGACAGTGACGTGAGAGCATCTAGAATGCAGGGAGGGCACACTTCCAGCTCGGCCCCTGGGCTGTGCGGCCTGGGAAGAGATTTTCCCCAGCAGTGACAGCAGTGGAGGCAGGAAAGGGGTCAGGTGTGGCTGCGCTCCTGCTGTGAGGAGCTGGGTGCCACCGCAGGGGGCTGAGTGGAGGAAGGCGGCACGCAATAATGTGTGTTTAAAGGTCCTGAAGCAAAGTCCACTGTGGTCCTTTGTCCTGGCTGTCATGGGTACAGTGGCTGCGTTCTGAAGGAGGTTATGTGTGTAAGGAGCGGGCACAGAAGGCTGGCCTCAATCCCAGGGGTGTTTCCCGGGGCTTCCTCTGCCTTGTTATTTGCGGCAATGCGCGTGAGTGTTTGTCAGGATTGAATGGGGACATGGGACAGCAGTGTCTCAGGTGTCCAGCTCCAGTAGGACAAGAGGTGGCAGGTTGAGTTGGTTTGGGAAAGAAAGTGCCTGGTACATCTTTATTTCTACAGAGACCCATAATCCCAGGGTTTTATGGAACTTGCTTTTTTCAGAATAGTCACCAAAATGGTTTCTTTCCCTGCACAAGAAGGCAGAATGGGCCATACTAAAAATGAACTGACAGTGTGTAGCTGTGTGGGAGTCTTGACACTGCTCCTGAATACTCTGACCACTAATGTCGCTAACACTTTCACAGGCCAGAACTCCTCACTCACAGTACAACTGAAGTGACTCAGCCGCGGACGAACACGCCAGGTATAGTTGCCCAGAACCCACCCACCCATCTACCCACCCACCTGTCTGGCCGTCCACCCGTCTGTCCTTCCATCTTTCCTTCCTTTTATTATTTATTTTTGGTTTGTCGAGACAGGGTTTCTCTGTGTAGCCTTGCTGATTTGAAACTCACTCTGTAGACCAGGCTGGCCTCACAGAAATCCACCTGCCTCTATCTCCCAAGTGCTGGGATTGAAGGCGTGCACCACCATCTGGCTCCTTCTTTTTATTTAGATAATTTTATTTTTGAAAAATTTTTACCCATATTGGTGGGAACTGAGCCCAGTGCCTCATGTATTTGGCAAGAGCTATACCACTGAATGATGTCCCTAAAACTCTTTTTCCTTTTCCCTCTAAGTAGCTTAGGGTGGCATTGAACCTGATTCTGAGGTGGCAAAAGCCAAACCATACCTGAAGAGTTCTCTGACACTCCACCCCTCCCTCGAGTCCTTACATTTCCACACCTGTCTTCTCTGATGTTCCCTGTACCTTGAAGGCAGTGATATAGGTGTCTGCTTGTCTTCAGAGCCTTAGACCATTGTACCATGGCAACACTGTACCCTGGCAGCTTGACCACAGTAACCACTTTAGATATTTCTTATGCTGGGCGGGGTGGCACACGCCTTTAATCCCAGTATTCAGGAGACAGAGGCAGGCGTATCTCTGTGAGTTCAAGGCCACAGCCAGGGCTACACAGAGAAACCCTGTCTTGAAAAACAAACAAAACAGTTCCTTAGCTGATGTTTTGATGTTTATAGGCTATTGCAGGACTTTCTTACCTGTTGGAGATATGTTTACCTCCCCCAGGAATTTCATAGCTTTGCCTGTCCCCTGCATCCTGTTTGAAAGACTAGCCTGTTAGGCATGCTCACATGTGTGTTAGATGCTTTGCTTTTTGTTTGAGAGAGGGACTCTTTATATCCTACATGGCCTCAGACATTCAGCAATACTCCTCCCTCTCTCTCCTGAGTGCTCATATGCTTGTCTGAATTTGTAAGACCCTCAGAGATGCGCATTATGTAATCTGTTAGCCACACTAGCTATTAGCCACAGTTCAGTGTGGGACCTCCCAGCACCTTCTGTGGCCAACCCAGTAGAGAAGTGGCCAGAGCAGTGATGACAACAGCCCTGTCCCACCTGGAAGAGTCTTCCACCGCGTCAGTCTTTCTGTCCTTAAGTCTGTGGGATTTGTCTCAATACCATAAACAGCATTATTGGTGACGTTTGATTTTGCTTCTCTCCAGTCAAAGAAGATTGGAATGTCAGAATCACCAAGCTTCGCAAACAGGTGGAAGAGATCTTTAATTTGAAGTTTGGTAAGTGAGATACAGTGGTTATGTCTTAAGTTACAGACAGTGGCCGGGTTCCGAATGAATTCTAGAAGTTCAGAACGTAATGAATGAAGGTGCCAGAAAGAGGGCCTTAATTTACTTCTGTTACTCAGCTCACTCCTTAAATCCATCGAGTTACTTCATGTCTCTCTGCTCTGTCTTCTCCTGTGTCACAGTTGGGGGGGAGCGGGGCTTTAGAGCCACTGTGCTTCTCACCTGGAGAACCCATGACCTTCATCATCTGCTTCAGCTTAGAGTAGCTGCTAGGTTCCTCAGTGCAGGTTTCAGTGGCTTGTCCAGTCAGTCATGGAGAAGGAAGGGTGACAGAAAATGCCAGCATGGTCGGCTACACTGTAACATCTGCTCTCTGTGGATCTTTTGCTCTGTGCTTCTGAAGGCCTCAGCTTGGGCATGGCCTCTGTAGGTCGGCTTTCCTGGAAAATTCGGGCCTACAGGATAGCACAGATCATCATCAACCCCATGTTATGTTCAGTGGCCTTAGCTGACTTTTTTCTTGAACATGGAGACCATTTGGATTCATAACCTGGCTGTTAATTGCGTTGAAAATGTTTAGACGTCTGTTGGCTGGGCTGTGGGAGCACACGGCTTTAATCCCAGTACTCAGGAGGCAGAAGCAGGTGGATCTCTGTGAGTTCAAGGCCAGCCTGCTCTACAGAGCTAGTTCCAGGGTAGCCAGGGCTGCACAGGGAAACCCTGTATGTGTGTGTCCCCAAATAAAGGTGCTGTTTGTAAGCTGGGGAGAAGACTGGATGGTGACGAGCATCGGCTGCTGTTCCAGAGCTTCTGGTTTAGGGTGTCAGCACCCACAGGACAGCCCACAGCCTGCTCTACTTCCAGTTCCAGGGGAGCTGACTCCTGGCCTCCTCGGGTACCAGGCGTGTTTGTGATGCACAGAGAGACACATAAAGTAGAATTTATTTTTTGAGAAAATAGTTGTTTTTAAAGTACTGTTTGTTTTTCTGAGTATGGTAACTTATGCTATAGTCCTGGCTCTTAAGAAGCTGAGGCAGGAGGACAAATATTAGTTTGAGACCAGCCTGCGCTATATACCAAAAACCTACCCTAAAAAAAAACTAAACAAAAATACTGATTTTAAAAAGTATAAATGGGCCAGACAGTGGTAGTACGCCTTTAATCCTTGTACTTGGGAGGCAGAAACAGACGGATCTCTGTGAGTTTGAGGCCTGTCTGGTCTACAGAGTGAGTTCCAGGACAATCAGGGCTCCACAGGGAAACTATATATGGAAAAACAACAACAAAAAAGGTAGAGTTGAATTCATTTTTTTTTTTTAGTTGTGTATGATGAAGTAAAGTTGAATTCATTTTTAAAATTCTAGATATTTTGAATTTTATGTATATAGGTGTTTTGTCTACTGTATGCATGTGTGCTTAACGCCTGTGGAGGTCAGAAGAAGGCATCAGATGCCTGGAACTGGAGTCATGCATGGTCGTGAGCCGCTGTGGGTGCTGGGGAAAGAATCCTGGGTCCTCTACAAGAGCAGCAAGTGCTCTTAATTGCTTAGCTGTCTCTCTAGCGCTGACATTTTTATATTATTACTACTATCATTATTATTATCTTCATCATCATATTAAGTTACTTCTTTTTTAAAAAATATTTATTTATTATTTATACAATATATGCCTGCAGGCCAAAAGAGGGTGCTAGATCTCATTACAGATGGTTGTGAGCCACCATGTGGTTGCTGGGAATTGAATTCAGGACCTTTGGAATAGCAGGCAATGCTCTTAACCTCTGAGCCATCTCTCTAGCCCCATTAAGTTACTTCTTACTAGTGAGTGTCTGTGGGCTGGATTGCCAGGAAGTTAGCATAGGTGCAAACTTCTGCGCTCCTGAGTTGGCTTCTCTTTGTCTTTCAGCTCAAGCTCTTGGCCTCACAGAGGCAGTGAAGGTGCCCTATCCTGTATTCGAATCAAATCCAGAGTTTCTATATGTGGAAGGGCTGCCTGAGGGGATCCCCTTCCGAAGCCCCACCTGGTTTGGGATTCCACGCCTGGAGAGGATTGTCCGTGGGAGCAATAAGATCAAGTTTGTCGTTAAAAAGTAAGCTGCCTTTGCCTCTACAGCCATTTGCCACGATGGTAGCCTTGCTGTGCCTCAGTGAGTCCTTTATTCTTGGCTGGACCTCCTGTGGTGGGGAGGGTGGAAGCTCCTCCCATTGCCCTGCAGGTTCAGAACACAGAGCTTTGCTAAACTTGGGATCAAACCCAGGGCTTGAACAATTTGGCAAGCGCTCTGCTGCCGAGGCCCTAGCTCCTCATTGGGGGATTCAAGGAGAGCGTTCTCTTACTGAACTGTACCCAATCCTCAGGATAGATTCCGGTCAGTCACCTTTCCCCTGGACTTGCGTCAGCTAAAGCCCAGGCAACATGCTTGCTCTGTTTTCCCCAGTTACCAGTGACGGAGTTATTTACTTCCCTGCAGAGACTCAGTGGTTGACGGATGTGATCTAGCGTTCATTTGCTATTTTAAAGGAGCTACAGAAGCTGGAGAGGTGGCTGTCTTAGTCACTGTTTTAGTGTGCACAGACACACTGTGACCAGGGCAGTTCTTAGGGAAGAAGGCATTTAGTTGAGGGTTTGCTTACAGTCTCAGTCCATTATCATGGTAGGGAGCGTGAGGGTAGGCATGGAAGGCGTGCCGCTGGAGAGGTAGCTGAGAACTGCATCCGCATCCACAAGCAGTAGGCCTAGTGTGGGCATTTAAAGCCTCACCCCAGTAACACCCTTCTTCCAGCAATGGCCACTGCTTGGTGACTAAGCCTTCATAATACATGAGCCTCTGGGGGCCATTCTTACTCAAACGACCACATTCCACTCTCTGGCCCCCGAAGGGTTACAGCCGTATCATAATGCAAAATACATTTAATTCAACTACTAAAAGTCCTCATAAGCTTTCATAGTCCCAACACTACTTGAAATTCCAAGGAGTCTTCTGAGACTCATGGCAGTCTCTTAACTGTAACCTCCTGTAAAATAAAAAAGCAGATCACATACTTCCAACATAAAATGTCACAGAGTACACGTGGCCATTCCAAAAAGGAACATAATGAGGAAACACTAGACCAAAGCAAGACCGAAAACCAACTGGGCAACCTCCAGACTTTGCATCTCCTTGCCTGGTGTCAAAGTGGTCTTTAGATCTCCACCTTCTTTCAGCTTTGTTGTCTGCAACACACTGGTTCTACTCCCTGTTAACAGTTTCCCTCGGCAAGTATCCCATGGCTCTGGCACCTCCAGTATCTTGAGATCTCCAGGGCAATCCTGGCCTCCTCTCTGGGCCTCCATGCACACCCCTGACACATGCCTGGCCTCAGCAGCTTTCCCTAGCCATGGAGGGAGATTCCAATACCCCTTTCTTGACTCTAAAGCCAGAGCCACGGGTCTGAAGCTGCCAAGTTCTTCTGCTTGTGGGACTGGACGTGCCCGCTCCTCCAATTACGTTTTCATCATCAGCTTCTGTCTATGCTTCCCTTCGCTGCTTAAGCCTTTCTTTAATTCCTTTTCACCAGTTGGAAGCTTAGCCGCTGGAGTCGTGCCTGAAGACACCGCTCCCTTTCTTCCATTCAGCATCGGGTTTTCTTTAAACTTCTCATCTCCTTGAGACCTGGGCTTTGCTCCTTTACATTTCCTGGTGCCCCTTTTCTCCTCGAGCTGTACATTTTGTGGTTCTCTTTGTCCAGCTTGTTCCTTCTCATTAAGGATCTACACAGGAGGGATTGCTGATACGGCACAGCCAATACTAGGATGGCTGGGCATCTCCTCTGCTGATAATTTGTTCAAAACTCTTCAATTTCACCTCAGGCAGATTTTTAGGACAGGACAAGAAGCAGCCATATTTTTTGCCAAAACATCCCAAGAACAATCTCTAGGACACCGATATTCTTCCCCTCTGAAGCCTCTTGAGCTGGGCCCTCACAGATCAACTTGCCCTCAGTACTGTCTTCCACACTCCTACTAGTGGGACCCATTAAGCCTTCAGTGGCTTTTCTAGTCCAGAATTCACATTGCACCAGCAAGCATGGTCAGGCTTGTCACATGAGTACCCACAGCTTCTGTCTTAGACACTGTGACCAAGGCAGTTTTTAATAATAGGAAACGTGTGGTTAGGGGCTGGCTTACAGTTTTAGAGGCTTATTCCATTATCATCGGCAAGGGGAACATAGTGGCACACATGGTGCTGGAGAAGAAACTGATCTCCATCCTGATCCCAAAGCAGAGAGAGAGAGAGAAAGAGAGAACTTCTTGTTTTGCTTTGAGAGAGAGACTGGACCCGGTATGGGTTTTGAAACCTCAGTACCCAGCCTTCAATGACATACTTTCACCAACATGGTCACACCTACTCCAACAAATTCTTCTCAAATAGGGCCACTCCTTGGTGATGAAGCATTCAAATATATGAGCCTATGGGGGCTATTCTTTTTCAAACCCCCACAGATGGCTCCAGTTAATAGCACTGACTGCCCGAGAACCCACATGGCAGCTCATAACCGTCTTTATCTCCAGTCCTGGGGATCCAACACCCTCTTCTCACCTCCATGGGCACTAGACATGCATGCACGGAAAACACCAATATATCTGTTTTTATTTTCTAGAAATAGTTCTGGCGTTTGTGCTGTGTGAGTGACACACTGTGTGTTCTTCCTAGGCCTGAGCTGGTTGTGTCCTACCTGCCTCCCGGGATGGCTAGCAAAATCAACACGAAAGGTAAGGGCTGCCGTTCCTGTGTCACCTGAGTCACAGTCCGTTGTCACCATGGCCTTTGGTTTATTTCTTTGCTTTAAGCTGTTTTACTTAGCGGATCTCTTTTTCTTTCTTCTGTTCCTTGCCCTCTCATTGGAAGTTGGTATTTGCATCCTCCTTCATTCACGTCTCCACAGCTTTCTGGCACTCATGTGGAGGATTACACTACTGTTTAGTTCTTCAGGTTTCTTTGAAAAGAGCCAAACTGTATGACGTTTAATACTCTGCTTTTATAGAGCACCCTCTCTATTTTTTTAGTGCAGCTTGCAAAAGGTAATATTGCCCTTTGCTTTACAGCACTGCAGTCCCCAAAACGACCACGAAGCCCTGGGAGCAACTCCAAGGTCCCTGAGATTGAGGTCACTGTGGAAGGTGAGTTGTTCTACGTTTTCTCCTCACTCTTCGCCTTACAGTTGTGTGGACTCAGGAACTTCTGTGCAGTTGAGGTTTTATGTCTAAAAAGCACCTGATGGTAAATTTATGAATATTGTGGGTTTTTTTAATGCATGACTCTGTGTGTGTGTGTGCATTGTTATAGGACATCTCAGGTGTCACCTTCAGGAACACTATCCTTATGCTTTGAGATAGGTCCCCTTTTTTGTTCTAGACCTAGCTGGGTAGGCTAGACTGGCTGCCCTCGAGCCCCAAGGATCCACCTAGCTGGGGATCAGACTCAGGCCCTCAGGCACAGCAGTAATGCACTTCAGTGACTCCGATGCCTCCCTTGCTTAACTACAGTTGCTTGTAATCTGTGGGTCCTGTGGAGACCCTACTTAAGGAGACCCCTCGGGTTGTTTTTCCATAATGATAAAGGAAGGCAGACCTGCCACACAGAGATGTTTCTCATCTTTTTTCTTCTTTGTTTTTCCTACTTTTGATGAAATGTGTGTATAGGTGGTTTGAACAGCAGTGTGCTTGCTCAGAGCAGGCCTGTGTCTTTACGTGTCTTCTTCTAGTCTCTGTTGTGCAGGTCTGTCAACTTTGGAAGTTGGTTGTCTAAGATGCCTGACATAGTAACAGACAGTCCTGAACACTGACACTGCTGGGCACTGTTTCCATTGACACAGAAGGAGACAGTTGCCTGGGGGTACCTGGGCCTTGGATCCTCCCTTTGGGGTTTTCTCTCAGTGTCCCATTTCCTCAAAGAACAGGTGAAAGGTAGTCAAGGCAAGTGGTTGGTAAATAATGGACCCTGTGTGCCGGCTTAACACCCTGATGAGCGGTGGCCACAGGGAAGATGGGCTTTCTTGCTGGTTTTGGTGACTTGTCCCCAGGACTCTGTCCATTCCTAGTGACCACTCATAAAGTGCACATGATGTTCCTTTTAGTAAAGACTTCCCCCAGAAGCCATGCCAAGCCGTGCTGAGGTAACCCCTCTGTGTGCCCTAAGCCTGTGAGTGGTTATTTAGAAACAGCTGCAGGACAGGGCGGGACAGATAAACCACCCTCTACATGGCCGAGCCCAGGTGATCTGAGTAACATCAGCAGTGATGCTGCATCAGCCCAAGGTTTCATTGTCAGGTTCCGGTCCACAAAGGAGATGTCACTGCTTTTGGTCTAGTTGCCAGAAGTCTGTGTTGAGGCAGAGACACAGGCGGCCCTTTCTTGGCAGGCAGGCATGGGAGCAGAGTGCTGAGCGTGCAGAGCCATGGCCTGCTGTGTGTTTCGTTCCCATTTGTGTTGGAGCGCAGAAGCCTTTTGGCATGTTGCCAGAATCCTAGCGTGGATGTGTGTGTGCTGTATTTTCTGTTGCACACTAGCCAACAGTGAGCACCCGGTGACTGGTTCGCCTTTGAGTTTTCTCTAGGCCCCAACAACAACAGCCCTCAGACCTCCACCGTTCGAACTCCAACCCAGACCAACGGCTCAAATGTTCCATTCAAGCCTCGAGGGAGAGAGTTTTCCTTTGGTAAATACATCTTTTGTTTTTCTTGATTTCAGCATTTCAAATAAAAAGATTTAGTGTGCCATGTCAGCAGGACTGTTTTTCTTGGATGCGCCATTGTGTGTTAGATATTAACATGCATGAAGAACCAGGCTGCCTTCCTACCTGACACATGCAAGTGTGTACCCCAAGGGTGCCTGAGGATTGTACGTTGGGTGACTGCATGGACCCAGAGCTGGCACGTAGTAGACACTGTGACAGGCCAGAAGAGTTCCTTTGTTCTTCATTTCGGCATGGTTCAGAGTGTTGGTAACCCAGTCTAACCATTTACTTTAGTTGTATGAGGATTGGCGGGGCAAGCAAGACAGCTTGTTTCTTACATAGAGACTTAGATCATGTATGCATACATGATGTGAACGGAGTAAATCTGTCTACGAAACACAGATGCACTAGTGCGCAAAGGAGGGAGAAAGACAGGAAGGTAGAGGGAAGAGCGCCGTGTGCTCAGCACAGATGTGCTCTATAAAATGTCCTCTGTCACACAGTGAATGAAGGAAACAGGGTGCCGGTGTTCCTTTAGTCCCAGCACACGGGGGGCAGGTGAAGCAGGGTGCCTGCACTCCTTTAGTCCCAGCACACGGGGGGGCAGGTGAAACAGGGTGCCGGCAGATAGAATGACACCCTGACTCAAAAGAGGAAACTCAGTCAGTGAAAGGATAAGGTGAAAATCTCCGTCCTCCCTCGGGAAACCCTGCTCACTGGGGCTGCTGCTCTCTCTCTCACAGAGGCCTGGAACGCCAAGATCACAGACCTGAAGCAGAAGGTGGAAAACTTGTTCAATGAAAAATGCGGTAGGTTTGTTTAGAAACTCTGATATGAAGTAGTTCTCTAGTAGAACTGGTATGAATTTGATGTTTAAATGTCTTTGGAACAGCTTTTCAGAGTATCAAGAATTCCAAGAACATTTTCCAAAATTAAAATGAATATGATTTTTCAAATAAATATGGGTCTGTAGTTGCTGCAGAATTTGCAAATGGCTTGCCTAAGTTGCTCCACGGAACGAGAGTGTCGTGTGTTACAGGGGAAGCCCTTGGCCTTAAACAGGCTGTGAAAGTGCCGTTTGCGCTGTTCGAGTCCTTCCCCGAAGACTTCTATGTAGAAGGCCTGCCCGAGGGGGTGCCTTTCCGAAGACCATCCACATTTGGCATCCCGAGGCTGGAGAAGATACTCCGGAACAAGGCCAAGATAAAGTTCATCATTAAAAAGTGAGGACCTGAGGTGGAGAAGACGCCCGGGGGGCTGGCTTCACAGTGTGGTATCCTGGATTGAAATTGCTCTTCAAGAGACTAAGTCATTATAGGGGTGGAGAGACAACCCAGTGGTTAAGAGTGCTTGCTGCACAGTTTTGAGGACCTGAATCCAGGTGCCAGCTCCTCCTCAAGCTAGGAGGAGCATGTGACCTTAGTACTGGGGGTTGGGTAGAGGCAGGAGGATCATTGGGGCTGCTGCCTGGGGTGGGAATGTGAGCTGCAGGTTCCAGGAGAGGTCGTGTCTGAAAGAAATGAGTGATAGAGGACACCTGGAGCCCTCCTGGCCTCTGTACACTCAGGCTTGCGCATCAGCACACGTGTGTACATACAACACAGGCCTGGGGGCTGGAGAGATGGCTTAGTGGTTAAGAGCTCTGCCTGCTCTTCCAAAGGTCCTGAGTTCAATTCCCAGCAACCACATGGTGGCTCACAACCATCTGTAATGAGATCTGGTGCCTCTTCTGGCCTACAGGGATACATGCAGACAGAGCACTGTATACATAATAAATAAAATTAAAAAAAAAACGACAGAGGCCCTTTTATTTGGGTGTGGCTTGCCCACTTGCTCTTCATGCGTGTACCTAGGCTGCGGGCATGGGCGTCTCACTGTTTCTCAGGACATGCTCTCCCCTTGGGAGGAAGATGGCAGTGACACTGGCATGTGCAGAGAGTCCAGCAGCAGTAGAGGCTGGTGTAGTTGACCCGCTTGGGCCCCAGGTTGCTTCCAAGTGCCACGTGTGGTTGGCAGAGCTGCAGGCTACACCCTGCATCTTCCCTGGGTGTCTTGTTCTGGGTTAACCAGCCCATTCCTTTTTCCTCTTGCTTGTAGACCTGAGATGTTCGAGACGGCCATCAAAGAGAGCACCTCTTCCAAAAGCCCTCCGAGTGAGTGTCCTTTGAGAGCAGCACCGTGGCAGCGTGACTTTTGGGCAGTCGTTAGTTCTAGAGCAGCGAACACTGCACAGTGTTGCTCCTCAGAAAGCCGGGCCTGTCAGAAAGTCTGCCATCTTTAGTGCCTTCCTGGAATAAAACCAGCATGCAAGTACCAGCCCTACTGGGCCAGGCTGTGGCCAGCTCATGGCTGACTGTGGGCATGCAACTTTGGGTTATTAGAGAAAGTTATAACTATGTTTTGTCTAACCCCTAATCTTTAGTTTTTACTTTCAGGGAAGATAAACTCATCACCCAACGTTAATACTACTGCATCAGGTGTGGAAGACCTTAACATCATTCAGGTGACAATTCCAGGTATGATTTCTGCCTGCCTTGTGGACTCTGTCAGACTCCAGAACCTGTTTCCGGGCTGGTTCCTATTCCCAGGGGCAGCTCATGCAGTGCAGCCCCCTCTGTCAGCCTGGCTGCACAGCACCGGGCCTAAATTCAGTGTCTCCACAGTTTTCAAAAAGTCTCTCTGGAGGCTGGGGAGACAGCTCAGCGGGTAAGAGCACTTGCTGCTCCCAAGGACTCTAGTTTGACTTCCAGCACCTGCACGATGGCTCACAGCCAGTTATAACTACACTCCCATGGACCTGACACACTTTACTGGCTGTCTTGGGCATTAGACACACACTTGGTGCACAGGCATATTATACAGGCCAAACTCCCATACATATAAAGAAATCTTTAAAAAAATAAAATCTTTTGGGGCTGGAGAGATGGCTCAGTCTTTTTTTAGCCAGGCAGTACTGGCGCACACCTTAATATTTAATCTCTGAGTTCAAGGACAGCTAGAGCTACACAGAGAAATCCTGTCCTGAAAAACCAAAATAAGTAAATAAGATTTCTTTAATAAACAATCTGTGTGAGGCTGCAGGGTTGTTTACTCTACAGGAATGGAGTTGTCTCCTCTTAAGCTGGTGTTAGAACTTTGTTTTCCTTTTGTAATTTTATTTTATGCTTATTTCATTTTGCCTTGGTGATGTCATAATGTGGAAACCCCTCCACCCTTTTTTTTTCTTTCTTTTTTTTTAAATTAATGACAGAGTCTTGTTATATAGTTCTGTCTGGGCTAGAACTCACAGAGATCCACCTGCTTCTGCTTCCTTAATGCTGGGGTTAAAGGTGTGCATTACCACGCCTGGCTTAAGAACCCTTGCTAGAAAGCATAAGTCGGATGCCACTGTACTCACAGCTTTCCCCTTGTCTTTCAGATGATGACAATGAGCGACTGTCCAAAGTTGAAAAGGCCAGGCAGCTGCGTGAGCAGGTCAATGACCTCTTCAGTCGGAAGTTTGGTAAGTTTGTAACAATTGAGGAAGGGGTGTTTCCATGAAAGCCTTTGAATAGATTCCCTTCATGTAGTTGTTCAGCAAGTGTTCTGTTCAGGAGTTCTGTGCTGAGAAACATTAGATGTTAGATGCCATGCTTGATGGCCAGGGTCAAAATCTAATAGGGTTGCTGCTCGACTTTGTGTCTGATTGCTTTGAAAATGGCGCTCATGGTCACACTGGTCCCTGTGCCGTTTGTCTTGCTGCAGGCGAAGCTATTGGGATGGGCTTCCCTGTGAAGGTTCCCTACAGGAAAATCACCATCAACCCCGGCTGCGTGGTGGTGGACGGCATGCCCCCCGGCGTGTCCTTCAAAGCCCCCAGTTACCTGGAGATCAGCTCCATGAGGAGGATCTTAGACTCTGCTGAGTTTATCAAGTTCACTGTCATTAGGTGAGAGCACCCTGCTTAGTCAGAACAGAACACATGTGGAGGCCACCAGGCTGTCCTTCCCCAGAGTGCTGTTGTGTGCGTTTGGAAAATGAGATGAC
Organism: Ondatra zibethicus; assembly: GCA_004026605.1. Classification (NCBI taxonomy): domain Eukaryota; kingdom Metazoa; phylum Chordata; class Mammalia; order Rodentia; family Cricetidae; genus Ondatra; species Ondatra zibethicus. The sequence goes on from PVIU01003618.1 coordinate 87,593, forward strand.
AGACATGCCTCTCGTTAGCGCAGCATTTCGCTGCCTGAGTTACCTTCCACTGTTTCGTCAGCCCTGGAATCACCAGGCCTCTGTCCCACCAGGCCAGCGTTCTGCTGAGCTATACACGCTCGGCTCCTGTTGACTCTCTTGGTTGTCCCACTGGTCTGAAGCTCACTATCACTCAGGCCGGCCTCAGACCCCAGATTCTCTGCCTTCTAAGTTCCAGGATTATAGGTGTGGGCCACCATGACTGGCTATGCCAACTTCTTGAGATAGGACCTTGCAATGCAGCCCAGGGTGAATTTGGCCTTTGTCTTATTTATAGATTTATATATCACTGTGTCTTACATTAGACTAACTTTATTCGACAGTGTTTTTGTTTTTGTTTTGTTTTTTGTTTTTTTTTTTTGGTGACAGAATCTCAGTATATGTCCCTGACTTGGAACTTTTTGTGTAGACCAGGCTGACCTCAAACTCAGAGGTCCGCCTGCCTCTGCCTCCCAAGGGCTGGGACTAAAGTTGTGTGCGCCACCTTGCTCAACAGTTCTCCATGTCTTAAGGTGAGAAGCTGGCAGCCATGGCTTGTTCGTCTTTTCAAATGGGCTTACATCCATTGTTGACATTTTCTGACTGTTTTCTCATGATGCTTAATGAAACACCAGAGTATAATAGAGCCTACAAAACCTAAACTATCTGTTAGTTGCCACAGAAAAAGCTGGTGTCATAGAGTGTGTGGTTGAGACCTTCCTGGCGGTCTGACGGCAGGACCTGCCGTTCCCTCGACACTGCAGCTACCCGGACACCCTTCCCCACAATGAGGAGGGTTTTTTTTCTTTCCACTTTAGTGGAACATTCTGGGGGTGTTGGGGGTGGGACAGCATCTCACCATGTACCTCCGGCTGACTTAGAACCCGCTGTGTAGACCAGGATGATCTTCAACACTCAGATCTGCTTGTTTCTGCCTCCTACATGCTGGGAAGAAAGGCCTGTGCCACTATGCCTGTCCTAGTATAGCATTTTCCAGTAGTGACCTGCGTGTACTGTCCACATGTGCTCTAGATAACTAGTCGTACAACACATAGAACATAGCCAACAGTGCCATATGCATTGTACATATTACATGTAACTAGTTATAAATAAGTTATAAGATGTAATTTCATAGGTATCTTAGTATGTCTTTTTCATAGGGTTATAATGTAGGACATAAGTGGCATAAATTAACAAAGTAAGCAAATGTTCTTATGAAATGAAAACATTATACAATTTGTTTTTCTCTTTAGACCATTTCCAGGACTTGTGATTAATAACCGTGAGTATTTCTTGAACTTTTGTTTTGTTCGTTTGGTTTCTTGGGATCTGAGAGTCCACGGGGGTGGATGTGTGGGGGGTGGGTGCAGTGCAACTTGCAAAATAACACATTATATCACCCATCCCTTAGTACGATGCCTTCTTGTGAAATTGGTTGTGTTGCTTGACTCCCCTCATCCTCACTTAGTCAGAAAATGGTAACTCGGGGGAAGGATGGGTGGAGACTATTTTTAAAGGGCTCATTATGAGCAGGACTTGGCCAGCTCCTGCCTGGGCTAACACAGCTCCTTTTGTAGTCACAGTGCTAAAGTTCAGCAGGGCTGCAGGCCCCAAAAGTGCTGGGCATGGAGGAGGAAACCCTGCAATTCCAGGGCTTGGGAGGCAGAAGCAGGAGGATCAGCTAGAGTTCAATACTGTCTCTGGCTAGAGAGAGTTCAAGACCAGCCTGGGCCTCCAAAAAGAAATGGAGGAAGGACTGGCCCAGCTGGCAAAGCTTGCTGCACCAGCCTGGTGACCTGACTTCGTTCAGCAGGACCCACATAAAGGTGGAGAGAGAGCCACCTCCGTAGACTCACCTTCTGGCCTTCACACACATGTTGTGGCGTGCATGCTCACACAAACTTCATACACACACAATTTTAAAAGTCCATGATAATTTTTTGTTGTTGAGGCTCCCTTGCAAATTTCAGTTCATCTGTCTTTCTTTTTAAAGACAGGACTCATATGTCACCCTGGCTGACCTGGAGCTCAGCACATGGAACAGGCAGGCTGGCCTCAAACCCAAAGAGATGCCTGCCTCTGCCTCCTGAGTCCACATGAAAGGTGTATGCCACCGTGGCCCTTCTCCTATCCCTCTGTGTGGTTCTAATTTCCAGAGACCTTTTTGCAGTACTGTTCATAGGTTCCCATGTTGATGCTCAGCTTTGTTCTTGCCCTCGTGCAGGACCCTGTGATTCGGGCGATTCCTGTGAAATGTGTGATTTTGGTGGCATCTATGAGGACTATTAGTGTTCCTTTTTCTGTCCTTTTCTTTTTTCATGTGTGTGGGGGGTCCCGAGATGTTTAGATCTTGTCATTTCACACACAGTGGTCAGGAGACAACTTGTGGCAGTCATTTCTCCCCTGCCATCTATGGGCCTAGGGGCTGAACTCGGGTTGTCAGGTTTGCAGGTGGCAGCTTCACCTGCAGAGCCGTCCTGCCCGCTCTGCTCCGCTTGTGCCGAGGCGCTGAGTAGGAATAGTCAGATGTCACACGTGTCAGGAAGTCGTCTAAACTGTGCCGTTTCGTTGCAGAGCTGGTTGATCAGAATGAGCCCGAAGGCCCTGGGATGCAAGGTAAGGGGAGCATACCACCAGTCCTGGTGCTCACAATCACAGTGCACACCTACACACGCTCAAAGACACACTCGGGTTCTTCCTCTCCCGCCATGACTGAAGACCAGTAAACTTACGGAGACTTGAGCTGTAGCTCCTACTTGGTAACAGGGCCACAGGCGATATAAATCCCTGGTCCCAGGTCATTCGTGATGTCACAGTGCTCAAGATCAGTGGCCTAAAGTGAAACATCAAAACGAAGAGGCTGCCTGTTGAAGTGGGTGCACATGCATGTGGAGGCTGGGACTGGAGAGACAGCTCCGTAGTTAGGAACACTGGCTGCTCTTCCAGAGGACCTGGGTTCAATTCCCAGCACCCATATAGCAGATTACAACCGTCTTAACTCCAGCTCCAGGGCCTCTGAAGGAACCAGGCGTGTGCATGACAGGCACACATGCAGACAAAATAACCAAATAATTACAATAAAAAGAAAGTTGACAGGCTGTTTCCATCACTGGGGTTTTCTCCTTCTTCCTTTTTTCTTCCTCTCCTTCTAGGCTCTTTAAATAGTTTAAAGCAAGCTTTGAAAATTGCCCAAATGAGACTTGATGTGTTTCTCTTTAGAGTCCGCTGAGGCGAGCCAGTTGGAAGTTCCAGCAGCAGAAGGTAAGAGCTGTGCTGCTCCCGTCGTAGAGATCTCGAGTGGCTTTGGGGCCTCGGGACAGCGTGGTTGTGGTGTGTTGTTTTTTAATGTCTATGGGGTGTTTTGCTTGCTTACATTTCTGGGGACCATGCGCATACAGTACCCAAGGAAGCCAGAAGAGGGCATCCGACACCCCCACTCCCGAATTAGATGTTGTGAATCTCCCTGAGGCTGCTGAGAATCGAACTCAGGTCCTCAAGTGTTCTTTACTGCTCAACCATCTGTCTAGTTCCAAGTTAATAAGACTTCTGCGTGTTCTGTGGAGACTCCAGGCAGGCTCCCTCTTTTTTTCCCATGTGGCTCTGGCTAAAATCCCTCTAGCCTAGTCAGGGCATCATGACCAGAAGTACACACAAAGCAATATGGAATCTGTTCCTGGCAAATCAGGTTATGAGCCTGTGGCTCGGCAGATGAACACTTGGTAAGCATGTGCCAGGCCCTGGGTTCCATACAAAACAAACCAGAGGACTGCAGGCAGGTGTCAGCGCGGCAGCAGCTTCGCTTCAGTAGCGCAGCTTATCCTTGCCCCTTCTCCCTTAGAAAGTAAAGAAGCGGATGGGAGCTCACAGATCAAGCAGGAGCCAGACCCCACGTGGTAGACCGCGTCTCCAGGGTAAGAGCATCTCCCCGCTGCCCTTGGACCACACCTACCTGCAAAAGCAGCCATCGCTTCTGCGAAGGCCACCCTCAGGGAACACATGCCTGCTGGCGGCTGCAGGCTAAAGTTTTTCCCACTCAGATGTAGAAGCATAGGTGTGAGGGCACAGGTACAGGCAAGTGTAGCTCTCACAGGTTCCAGGCAGCCAGGATACATGGTGTGACCCTGTCTTAGGATAGAGGGCTGGGCAGTAATATAGACGTATTCCTCCTTAGAAGGAGCATGTTTTGAATCTGGATGCCAAGTTTCCTCCTCACTGGGCTGACCTCTAGGCCAATGACAAGCCCAGCCCCATTGTTGCTGACCCAGCCACTAACAGGGGGGTTATCTGTAACCCACAAGTGAGGAGATTGCATCCTGTTACCCAGCCGTGGCCTGCCTTCTGCCATGTTTGCCTAGCTTAGGCTAGCAGACCACGAGCCGTCTTTCATACCTGCGTTTGTGCCGGTTCTTTTATCAGAGGCTGCAGGGTGTGTGGCAAGAGGTTTGTCTTGCTGCTGCTCTCCGGTTAACCCATTGCCTGCCTATTTTTTTCTCCAGCTCAGCTTCCGGCGTGAGTGGTGGAGAAGAGCTTTCGGACCCGCCCTGCCAGCTCTGTAATATACTGTATAACAGAAATACCTTCTATACAAACCTTCTTTTCTACTTCTAGATAGAAATGTCTACTTTCTCAGCAGTCCTGTGAATCGAACTGCGCAGCGTGATGAGATGCGCAGCGTGATGAGATGCGCGTGCCTGGCTGGCTTGGGAATGCACTAGAAGGATTTTGCAGCGGTGCTGGAGAAAGACAGGGAATGGCAGGGACGACTTTTAGATTTTTTTTTTTTTTTTAATGCATTGGGCAGAGCCTTGGGCTGCGGTGCGTATTCCAGTCAGTGGAGATATTCCTACTGGGCATCTTGGCTTCCGCAGCAAAGAAAACCCCTGTGCTAGGCAGTGCTTTAGTTTTTCTATTGAAAATCATTTCCGTGACCTTGCACTCGGCTCCCCTTCCTGCCTGAGGGAGGGCTGCTGTCTGTCCGTCTGACTAGGCCTTCGCCTGAGCTCCATCATGGTTCCTCTGTTTTGATGTAATTAAAAGCCAGGCCGGCCAACTCCCCCGATGGCCAGGAGCAGCCAGTGTCTCCGCGTAGAGGATGCTCTCAGAGCCTCTTGCACCCTTACTTTGCAGCAAGTAAATATCTGGGTGTACCCTGAAGAGGCCGGAGGTCAGGTGTCCTTGCTGTAGCTGCTGGATGACTCCACCTCCCCGCCTGGGACCCACAGTGGCCTAGGGGTGCTGTGGGGTGCAGCTCTGGGCCAAGTCAGGCTGGACTGAGGGTCTGGCCGAGGCGACAACGTGGGGAGAGACAGGCAAGCTCTCGAGCGCCTCGGTGTTCCCACCCTAAGGCCTGAAAGTGGAGGCTCGCAGACGATGCAGCTGTATAAAGTACCAGCTCTCAGAAGGTAGAGAATGCGAAGGCACAGTTCGCAGTAGCGCCACCACGGTGTTCACAATGGGAAATTATATCACACGGTAGCAGAGATAGGCATTTTTATGTGTTCCTTATATTTTACCTCAAATTGTAGATATAGGGTAATAAATAAAATCCATCCATGCCTTTCACATGCAAATTCATTCTTTCTAAATTGTCTTCATGCGTGTCTGGTGGGGTGTGGGCTGCTGGCAGTAGGAGATGGGAGGACTGGCTGGGGTATTGACCTCCGTCCCTCTCGGATTGAACGCCTTTGTTCCTGGTGTTTTTGAAGAAGTTACTGTTTGTCCCAGAGCTGTGTCCAGCCCCTACACCCTTGCATCTTACCTGTGTTGAAGACAAAACTCTGAGGCAAAAGCTGCGCCACAGGGGGACCTCCCGAGTCCTGCAGTTAGGAGCCATCTGCTGCCCAGAGCAAGGGAATAAGCAGAAGACGGTGCCACTCGGGCTGCTGTCACCCAAGGGCGTGAGAGGATGGCCATCACACTGACCCCTGCTCCCGGGGCTGCCTTAGTGCTCTTTATATGCCTCCTTCCCTGGCAGCAGTAGTAGCTCAGTTGTCATGGTAACAAGATGCCCAGGAGCACAAGCCAGGATCCTTCAGACCCTCTTTGGCCTATAGTGGGCACAGGGGACTGATGTTGCTTTCAGAGGCACACTCCTTTAGCGCCCAGCCTCTTCCCATCAGACCCCTCCTCTCAGCTTCTGCCACCTCACCAAGGCTGAGGTCATGCCCTCATTGTGCAGGCCTTTGGAGACTTTACCCATGTCATAGCACATAACAGAACTGTCCCTGGACCAGGCATGGCTCGTTTACAGGTAGGTGGCATAACAGCTTCCTATTCTAGGGAGCCTGGCTGATGAGCACCATGGTGATCAGGGGAGTGGAGAGGGCTGTGGCTTCCAGTTCTAGTGACTGGGGATGTGCTAGCATAGATGTGTGAAGCCCAGAGTTCTAGTCCAACACTGCATACACCAAGTGTGAGGGGCGGGGCCTCAAAGCCAGGTCTTTCTCTGCTGCTTAGTAAATTCAAGACCAGTCCATTAAACTAGATTTGGTCTCATTTAAATAAAAAGCTTAGTGGTATACACCGTCCTGTTAGAACCCAGGAGGCTGACACGGGAGGGTTGAGCCTCTAGTCCAGCTGCCCTGCTGTCTGGCCGTGTGATCTGACACCTAGTGGGTGGCCCCTTACCTGCCCCACCTACGCGTGGTTCCTGTGGTCTGGTTTTAGAGGAAGACCAGTGCTGAACGCTGAGCTGACACAATGCTGATGTGTAAGGTGTTTCCTGCCCCAGAGGGAACAGAAACGAGCCTCGTATTTATTAGCTTTGCCTTGTGCACCGTGTCCAGGCAGCTCCCCCAAGAGCCAGCAAGAGGAGGCCGAGGCCCACCTCCGGAAGCCTCAGTGTCTCCAGCTGGGAGATCTGCTGTGTACTGCCCCAATTGTGGCTAATCTCTCCATTTAAAGGACTTGAGAGAGGCCGGTGGGTACAGCCAAGCATGGTAGAACAGGCTCGTGATTCCCCACACTCAGAGACCAAGGCCCTCTGTGCCTCCAAAAACAAAAGAAAACCCCAGCAGGTGTCCAAAATGTCAAGTTGAAAGCCAGGTATAGTGACTCCTGCCAGGAGGCTGTGGCAGAAGAATCAGGTGTTCAAGATCATCTTGGTCTGCATGGTGAGTTCAAGGCTAGTCAGCTGCAGGAGATCCTGTCTCAGCCAGTAAGAAGATGCCTTGAGCTGACCCTTGATGGAGATGCCTGTGATTCCAGCCCTCTGGGAGGCAGGGTCCATACTCAGGGCTGCAGGATGGTAGAATCTTGCTCCTTGGTGACTGCTGATGCATCCCACGGAGTAGTGGCTTCTGTCCTTTGGAGACAGTCAGGGCCCTTGTGTGCGGTGTGAGATGGCATGCCCCATTCCTGATGCACATTCTGAGGGGAAACAATTGTGTAGCCCCCTCTGCTCCCCTCGGAGCTATGGGGCTCCCCTCGGGAGCAGCCGACCTCTCCCCCTGCAGGTGACTGCCACTGTTCCTCTGGCTACAGAGAGCTGGAAATGCTGACTGCCCTGGAGCTCTTGCCTGGGTTGAGCATGCACCTGGAGACAGAATTGGGGAGCAGGCTTAGGTCTGGGGCACAGAGCCTCGGCCAACATAACTTGCTCTGCAGACCTGGGCATAGCTTCTGTTTGTTTTTTAATGTGTATGGGTGTTGTGCCTATGTTGATGTCTACACTGTGTGTGCCTGGGGCTCACCAAGGCCAGACGAGGGCGTTTAATCCTGTGTAACTTGAGTGTTCTGGAAATTGAACCCAGGTCTTCTGGAAGAACAGTCAGTGCTCCTTAACCATGGGGCTGTCTCTCCAACCCTTTTCGCCCATTTTTTCACCCGACTTCCACCCTGAGATAGGGGTTCCAGGCAAGAAAACACACCTCTACTTCGTTAGCTTAAGACTCAGGGCTAGGTAGCGAGGGCACGCCTTTAATCCCAGTACTCTGAGAGGCAGAGGCAGGTGGGTCTCTTCAGTTCAAGGCCAGCCTGGTCTACAAAGTGAGTATTCCCACGACAGCTAAGGTTTTGCACACAGAGAAACCCTGTCTCAACCCCTCCCCCAAAAAAATAACATACTGTCTGAGTTCAAAGCCGTGGGTTCTGTCCCTACATAAACCAGGCACGGTGAGACCTTGCCTTTCAAAATGTGACCATCCTGGAGCATGTGACTAGCGCTTCTGGTGACCATAGGGGAAAGAACAGATCTATCTAGTCACATGGGGGGGACAGGGAAGCAGGGTGTCCCAATACACTCCCTTTGACATGTAGTTGGGGGTGGCTTGTGGCTCAGCCAGAGTGCCTGCCTAGCATGCACAAACTCCCATAAACCAGGCAATTCCAGCACTCAGTATATGCAGGGGAATAGCTCAGGCTAGTTTGGGCTATGGGAAATTCCATCACCAAACCCTCTGTTTTAGCTCCATTTTATATGTAATGTTCAGGAAGATGATGTTCAGGGAGTCTTGACTGGCTTGACCCAGGGTACACAGTGCAGGTAGAACCTATTGGTAAATCCATATCATTCTGTGTGGGGGTGGCAGGTCTTTAATCCCAGCACTCTGGAGGCAGGGGCAAGAGGATCTCTGAGTTGGAGGCCAGCCTGGTCTACAGAGTGAGATCCAGGACAGCTAGGGCTGCACAGAAGCCCTGTCTCAATAATAACCTCCCTCCCTCCTGGCCTGAGCACTGACTCCACCACTTGCCCCAGTTCCGGTCAGCTGTGACGTGGCTCGCTAATGGCCAGCATTTGCCAGGCCTCACCCTTGACTTTATCCGTAACTCCCAGCAGTCCATAAAGCAGGCAAAGTGGCCAAGCCGGCTGTATTATAGATGAGGGAACTGGCACACGAAGCTTGGGGTAACATTGCCAAGGGGCATTCCAGAAGCGGAGTCTGAGCTCCAAGGAGTCCTGTGCGTCGAGCTGCAGGGCACAGTGCCCACAGCGCGGGTCTATTGGAACCTTGAATGTGGAACCCTTGGAGGGACCAGGGGAGAAGGGAGTCTCCAGCGTCATAGCTGAGGGGTGTCCTGCGCTGAGCTCTCTGCAGCTACTGGACCTTCCGCTGTGGCCTCACACTCCTCCCGCGTGTTGCTGAGGGTAAAAGGCTAAAAAACTGCCTCTCCGTGAGCCTGTGCATACCCGCACGGCCTTATCCACAGAGCCAGAGGCCCGACCCCGAAACCCTGTCGACTTTTCCCAGGGGCCTGAGAAAACGGGAGGTTCACTGGTTACTCAAGAAGCAGCAGTAAAGCCGGGGCAGTGGTAGCGCACGCCTTTAATCCCAGCACTCGGGAGGCAGAGGCAGGCGGATCTCTGTGAGTTCGAGACCAGCCTGGTCTACAGAGCTAGTTCCAGGACAGGCTCCAAAGCCACAGAAAAACCCTGTCTCGAAAAAAAAAAAAAAAAGAAGCAGCAGCAGGAAGCTGGGCCATCGCACTCCTTCTCTCCCAGCACTCGAGAAACAGAGGCAGGCAGATCTCTATGAGTTGGAGGTCAGCCTGGTCTACAAGAGCTAGTTCCAGGACATCTAGGGCTACAGAGAAGCCCGGTCTCAAAAAACCAAAAAGAAGCCGGGCGGTGGTGGCATACGCCTTTAATCCCAGCACTCGGGAGGCAGAGGCAGGTGAATCTCTGTGAGTTCGAGGCTAGCCTGGGCTACAAGAGCTAGTTCCAGGACATCTAGGGCTACAGAGAAACCCTGTCTCGAAAAAAAAAAGAGAGAGAGAGGTAAAAAGAAGAAGCAGGCAGGGTTTAGGCTAAACATGCCAAGAACTAATGGTGAAGGCGGGTTTGTTTCAATCTGAGGGAGCCCCACGTTCCTTCTGATGGAAGGTCCATGAGGTACCTCCCTGTCCTCCTCCCCAACAGCAAGCAACTTGTCATCTCTTCTCCGCCTAGACTTGGGGATTTCCTGGTTAAGGAAATGGCCAGCCTGGCCTCTGGTCTAGGGGGAGGCCAAGTGGCTGAGGGCGGTGGAGCCTGACAGGAGACAGGCTGAAGCGCTGTGCCGGCTGACTCCCTGGGATCATGCTCCCAGTCACTCATTTGTTCAATCCTTCATTCAATGATTAAAGGATGTGGGTCTGAGGGACTGGAGAGATTCAGGCTCAGATTCAGCACTTAGAGAACTTACTGTTTCCCAGAGAGCCCAAGTTCAGCTCCCAGCACCCACCTGGGTACTAGAACACTAGTGGCGTACATTCACGCAAATATGCACATAAGTAAAAATAAATACTTAGCCCCGGTGGGGGGGGGCACACTCCTTTAATCCCAGCACTCAGGAGGCAGAGGCAGGCAGATCTCTGAGTTCAAGGCTAGCCTGGTCTACAGAGCAAGTTCCAGGACAGCCAGGGCTACTATTACACAGAAACCCTGTCTCAAAAAATAAATAAATGTTAATTATATTTCATAAAATCTTAACTGTGCCTCAGTTCCTTCATCTGTAAAACGGGGAAAGTAATAGTCTCTTCCACTCAGAAGACTTGTCATGAGATGTGATCTTAACCATAAAACACATCCAAGTGCTGGGTGAACTGCCACACTTGTAGTATTAACCCTTGGGAGGCTAGCCCGGGCTTCAGAAACCTTGTCTCAAATCTGTGGCTTTGTTAGAGTACTTGTCTGTCACCGACGAAGCCCTGGGTTTCAATCCCAGCCCATTTAAACTGGGCATGATGTCCACACTTCCAATCCCAGTGCTCAAGAGGTGGAGGCAGGAGGATCGGGAGTCTAAAGATAGCCTTAGCTAAGTAGAGTGGGAGGCCAGCTGGGGCTACATGAAACCATCTCTAGAGAAAATACAGGAGGGCCATAGAACCTAATGAAGGTAATCCTCACTGCCAACTCCACGGGTTTACAGTCACCGTGGGAGTGTACCCCTGGCTGTTTTCAAAAAACTGAGGTTGGACGACCCAGCCTGAATGTGGGCAACACCGTCATCCTATGGGCTGGGGGCTCCCACTGGATAAAAAGGAGAAGGTGAGCCGAGTACCAGCATGCATCTCTCCTGCTTCCTGCGGATGCCACATGACCGCCTGCCTCACGCTCCTGTCCTCACGCTTTCCCCGCCATGATGGACTGGACTCAAAACAACCCTGCCTTCAGTGGTTCTGTCACAGCGATGAGAAAAGCAGCCAGTACAGCATGCAGTGGGAGGGTGACCAGTCTAATGCCACCCTGGTGGCTCCGTGACTGTCTGGAGTAGTTATGGCTTTAGAATGGAGATGGCCCGCAGAAGTCAGAAAAGCATGTCTATTCCTCTCGAGTTCACAGTGTGGGTGGGCCCCTGTGTAGGTATCGGGTACAACACATACCTGGACCACTGAGCCATGTCAGGAGGAGGTTTGGAATCTGGGACCTGGTACATGTTAGGCACATGCTTTTCAATTGAGTTACACTCCCCATCCTCAATTTTAAAAAGGGGGTGGGGGACAGGAGGTGGCTCAGCGGGTAAAGGCGGTAATCTCTAGGTCCCACATGTTGGAAGGAGAGATCCAGCTCCTGTGAGTTGTCCTCTGACCGCCACACATGTGTCCTGGTGCACATGACACCATCACCACCATCAGCCCCACCAAATAAGTAATGTAGTTTTAAAAACATAAAAACCTGGGAGGGTGGCAAGCACTTGTCAATCCCAGTACTCAGGAGGGAGGACAAGGCAGAAGGATCTGGATTTCATGTTGGAGGCCAGTCTGGGCTACATGGTACCATCTCTAAAGACCAAAAGGTGAAATAAGTAGTTAACATACATTAAGATAAATCCCTTGTATGACAAAGAAAAAAGAACAATTGGCCCTGCTTACAGAGGTTATTACAAGGGCAAACGCTCTAAAAACAATAATACACTTGGCCTCTGTTTCTCATGCAAGGAACCCTGAGAGAACAGGGGAGGTCTCAGGAGGGCAGTGGGAGGGTGGCTGTGTGTAGCCTCGGGCCACTGGACAGGCCCACTGTCTGCAGTTACGTAATCACCCACAAGACAAGAAGGAAGTGCTAGGGACAGGGACTTGATGGTTAGCTCGCCACAAGTGCCCCTTGAAACTTTCCACCCACCCACCGCCCGCCCGCCGCCTGTCAGGCCCAGGCACACAGCAGGTCTGGTGTTTCTGCTGGACTTTCCGGGCCTCGCAGTTTGAGACAGAGATCAGCGTGGCCCAGATTTCAGTGGCCAAAGGGAAGAGCATGTGAGGAGAAGCAGCCAGTTTGTGAGCCACTTGAAATCTACCGCTTATCCTCAGCGCCTTCCTGTACTACGACCATCCATGCTGGGTACATCAGCTCAGGTCCCTCACTCATCTGGAGACCGAGACAGCAAGGTTGAAAGTTCGAGGCTGCCCTGGGTAACTTAGCCTCCAAATGACAAGAAGGACTGATGATGTAACTCTGCGGTAGAGCTCTTTGCCTTAGAATCCTCCAGATAGGCTCAGAGGCAGTGTCCCTGTAATCCTGGAGTCCACAGACTGCATTACAACCTGGCCCCACACACTTTCTCTGAGATCCAACCAGAGCCATGGCAAGGAGGCCCAAGCACTGCCAGCTGGGCTGCAGACAGAAGGCCACCTGTGACCCTGGTGACCCAGCAGCCTCTAAACCACCCATATGGAATAGGAGAGGCCAACCCCTGCCACTCTGAAAGCAGGGTCTCACTCTATCTCTCTAGCTAGCCTGGAAACCATAGATCCTGCCCCTGCCACACTGGGGAGACATCCCTGTGTACTCGGCCTGGCTGGTTCCCTCTTTGTCTACATACAGAGTCCCTCCCTACCAAGAGCCACCACCTTTGGGCCAGTGTCCAGGATTTAGGTTTCCTCCTCCCAGGAAACCTCTTTGTCTAGTCAGCTCAGGGCGAGGCTCCGAAGCAGGGGTCTGCTGACGGCTGCTTTTTTCTCTCTCCTCTCTGGTGTCTGTTCCATTGTAGTCCAGCTCCTCCGGTGCTGGGATTAAAGACACTTGCTGCCAGGCCTGGCCCCCATCCCCTCTTCCAAACAGCTGCGTAAGGGGAGTCACACCCTGAGGGACAGTTATGTGGTCAGGTGGTGGCGTTTTGCTCATGTGGGTGTTTGTGTGGGTGTCTCCATGTGTGTGCAAACATCATTCCTCAGGAGTCACCTTTGTTTTTGAGACAGGGACTTTTCCGGACTTAAAACTCACCTGGAAGGCTAGACTGACTGGCCAGTGAGTCCCAGAGTTCCTTCCTGACTCTGCCTTCACAGTGCTGGGATTCAAAGCCCACACCAGGATGGGTGGGGGGCTCCGTGGCTAAGAGTATTTACTTCTCTTGAAGAGGATCTGGGTTCAGTTCCCAGAACCCATGTCCGGGACTTCACAACCAGCTGTAACTCCATCTCCAGAGGATCCAATGCCTCTGACCGCCACAGAAACCTGCCCTTACGTAACGCATGCACGTGTGCATACACACACATACACACAATTAAAACTAATAAAAACAAAACTTTGAAAGCATACACTACCATACCCAGCTTCTCTATAATTTGTAAGCCCTGGGGATAGGGCTCAGATCCCCTCTGGGTAGTACTAGGTGAGGTACCAGCCAGAGGCAGGAGGATCCCTGGTCTTTAGAGCAAATTCCAAGACTATACAGATAAATTTTGTCTCGAAAAAAAACAAAACAAAACATATTGGGGGTGGGGACACTCAGGTCCTCAGGCTTGTATGCCAAGGACTTTACCAGCTGAACCATGCCCCCAAGTATTGCTGTACTTTTAAAGATAATCTCATGTAGCCCAGCTGAAACTGGCCTATAAGTCCTCACTTTCCTGCCTCCATTTCCCGAGTTCTGTGGTCACACCGTCTCAAGGTGCCTGGCTGGATTGCTGCTTTGTGTGAGGTCATTCAAAGTCCTCTCGGAAGGGGAAACATCCCAGGAGAGACTTAGTAGGTTTGAGGTGGAGAGATACACACTCAGAAGACAGGAAAAGGGAGCAGAACAGGTAAGAAGGTCCCAGGGTGACAGGTAAGAAGGTCCCAGGGTGACAGGTAAGAAGGTCCCAGGGTGACAGGTAAGAAGGTCCCAGGGTGGGAGCAGGTAGGGTGGCTCAGAACTGCAGAGGCGCCCACAGGCCTGGAGCTGTGGGACGTGACTTACAACAGGTTTTCTGCACTTTAGCGCCCACGGCTGCCCTAGCTACTCTGTTGGAGCTCAAAACAATCCCCAGAAAGTGAAAGACTGAGCAAGAGTGTCCTGGGCACGCCCCACCCCCACCCCACAAGCAACCGACACTACTTCCTCTTTTTAGAGTATTTAAAGCTCAGCCTGGGCTATAGGGAGAAGTGGCCCTGCCACTCACTGCCCAGCCATGGGGGATACTTTCATTCGCCACATCGCCCTCCTGGGCTTTGAGAAGCGCTTCGCTCCCAGCCAACACTATGTGAGTAGCCCCAGTGCCCTGCAGAAGCACACAGTGGAGACAAGGCTGTCTTCCTGGTGCTACCCAAAGGCCACCCGGACCGGGGAAGGGTATGGGGGAAGGGGGGCCAGGGAAGGATATGAGACAGAGGAAGACCAGGGAATGATATGAGGGGCATGGGATTTTTTTTTTATTAGATTAAAAAAAATGGGCATGGAATTCTTGTCTCTGGACCTCAGGCTTCTTTTGGGTGCTCGCAGAGGGCTCCGCCATCCCTGTGCACCCTTCTCAACTGCTTCCCTCTCCGTTCCCATCCTGAGCCCCATCCCTGCTCACGTGCCACCACCTTGTGTGTCCAGTGCTTAGCACCAAGGTTCGCTCCTCCCAGGAAACCTCCCTGCCTGGTCAGCACAGGGAGAGGCCCTGCGAGGAGAGGCCCGCAGGCTGTAGCAGTTTGTCTCTGTCCTTCTATGTGGTTCACGCCAGAGTTTAGCTCCTCAGGAGGTGACATCACCACAAGGGAGGAAAGTGTCCCCTTTGCCCTGGGGGAGCTGAGTTGGAGAAATGTCTGCCGAATCGTGGATCTAGACTCCATCACTGGGTGAGAGCGGAGGGACACCTGGTACTTGTGCGGTACTCTTATGGCACAAAGTGCTAAGTTCTCTACCTTCTGCCTGCCCTCTCTAAATATAAATATTCTGAGTCATTCCAGAATAAGCGAGGGATTTGAAAACCAAAGCCATACCGAAAGAGAGCATTGGGGTCATTCTAGATGTTTCCTTCATATCTTCCATTCCTCCCCAACCCCCCCCCCCCGAGACATTTTTAGAGTCTCACATTGTAGATTAGGATAGCCAGAACTCAGGGCCAGCTTCCCACTTCACCTTCCAAATGCTGGGATTGCAGACACCTCCCTCCGTCTCTCCCGTGATCCCTGTCACATTACCCCATGTGCCTTATCTTTGGTTTCTTTCAAGTATCATACTGTTTTTAAGACCCCCTTCCCTGGTACAGAAATCAGTTTGTTTCTTTTTCTTTTTCTTTTTTTTTTTTGGTTTTCGAGACAGGGTTTCTCTGTGGCTTTGGAGCCTATCCTGGAACTAGCTCTTGTAGACCAGGCTGGTCTTGAACTCATAGAGATCCACCTGCCTCCGCCTCCCTAGTGCTGGGATTAAAGGCGTGCGCCACCACCACCCGGCAATTTGTTTCTTTTCAAGGCTAGTATTATTAATTATTGCTTGAGGCAGCATATTACGTAGCCCAGCCTGTCCTTATGTAGCCCCCAAATACTTGAACGCTTCCCATTAAGCCCCATAAATGAATAAGTAAACACTTTTATTTTTATGTCTATTCCACCTGCATGTATGTGGAATTAGGTATGTGCAGTGCCCTCAGAGGCCAGAAAGGGGCACCAGATCCACTGGACCGGGAGTTATAGGTGGTTATGAGCCCCAGTGTGGATGCTGGGTACCCTGGGGTTGATGCCAGTGCTGACTCCCACTGTCCATCTTTGTGATGAGCCAGCTCTCTATCCCTAGGCCCCACTTTGTTCTTAAAGGTCCCTCCTCTGTTAGTACAGTAGGGACAAGTTTTCTCACACCTGTCCTTTGAGAGGAGCCACATAGGAAGCCCAGCTGGGGACAATGGCTAGGGCACTTGAATAATGTACATAAGGCCCTTGGCTCAGTCCCCTGAACTGACAGGAGAAAAAAAGAGAGAAAATGAGCAAACACTGGCTGTTCTTCCAGAGGATCAGGGCTCAATTCTCTGCACCTACATGATGACTCACAGCCAGATGTAACTCCTGTTCCAGGGGATTTAATGTCCTCGTCTGGCTTCATACATATGGTCTATGGACATACATGCAGGTCAATCACCATATACATTTTTTTTAAACTTTATTTAACTTTATTTCATGCGCATTGGTATAACGATGTCAGATTCTCTTGAACTGGAGTTACAGACAGCTGAGAGCTGCCATGTGGGTGCTGGGAATTGAACCCGGGTCCTCTGGAGGAGCAGTCAATGCTCTTAACCACTGAGCCATCTCTCCAGCCCCTCCATATACATTTTTAAAAAGAAAAACGGAAAGCTGATGAGATGACTCAGCAAGGAATGGGACGAGCCACCATGTCCGACGATCTGAACTCACTCCTCAGAACCTGAGAGTGGAAGAAAACTGAGTCCCATGAGTTGTTCTCTGCCGTTTATGGCACACATGTTACACACGTGTGTGCACATGTGCGCGCACACACACTGAATAAATAACGTAAATTTTCAAACACACCAGAGGCTGGCCACGTTGGTCTGCTTCTCAAAGCTGCAGTTAGCTACCCCAAGGGTCCCCCAAGTTCATGTCCATCCTGTAACCCAGGCTACCCCTCAAACACTGCCTCACCACAGCTCCTTAGGCTCCCATCCAAGGCTAAAAGGCAGCTCCAGGGCACAGATGGTACTCGCGGGTGCTGAGTGCTCCTCCATGCTCTGACACCCCCCAGGTGTACATGTTCCTGGTGAAGTGGCAGGACCTGTCAGAGAAGATGGTCTACAGGAAGTTCACGGAGATCTACGAGTTCCATGTGAGTGCTGGGGACGCGCTAGCCTCGGCTGCCGCTCTGCCTTTGTAGGGCCTCCAGCTCATCGTGTGTCTAAAGAGGCCATGGTCTACAGAGTGACTTCCAGAGCCAGCCAGGGCTACAAAGCGAGACCTTGTCTCAAGTTAAATAAATGGCTGGGAAGTGGTGGCACATGCTTCTAATCCCGGCACTCGGGAGGCAGAGGTAGCAGGATCTGTGTGAGTCCAAGACCAGCCTGGTCTATAGAGTGAGTTCCAGGACAGCCAGGGCTGTTTGTCTTGGAAAAAATAAAGATAGATAGATCAATAGATGATAGATAGATAGAGATAGATAGATAGATAGATAGATAGATAGATAGATAGATAGATAGATAGATAGAGGTAGGTAGGTAGGTGGATGGATGGATGGATGGATGGGTGGGTGGATGGATGAGTCAGGGACAGACAGACAGACAGTATTTCACATGCAAAGGCACTAGGACAAGATTGGCCTGGAGTGTCTACAGGTGGCACTGTGGACAATGTAAACAAAGAGAGATGGGGGAAGGTGTGTGTCAGGCAGAAGCTGGCATGTGTGGAGCTGATGGCTTGCCCTCCCAGGGGTGTTCTGAATGGCTCCAACTTAGCTCTTTTGGAGCACCGCACCTCCCCTCCCCGCTTCTTCTCACATATCTTAGCCTAACCTTAAACTCACTACACAACCCAGGATGACTTTGAACTTCTTATCCTCCCGCCTCACTTCCTGAGTGCTGGGGTAACAGGACTGCACCCCCACATCCAGCTTATGCAATGCTCAGCTAGGTAAACACTCTGCCACGGTGCCCCAGCCCTCCTTCCTCTATCTAGAAAACGCTAAAGGAGATGTTCCCCATTGAGGCTGGCGAGATCCACTCGGAGAACAGAGTCATCCCACACCTCCCGGGTGAGCAGGACTGAGCCTCAGCAGGGTCCCCTGCCCCAGCGCCCCTCCCCACATCCATTTGGACTTGACCTTGTGTGCGCACTCATGGGTCTCTGGTGGCCCCACCCAGCACCCAGATGGTTTGATGGGCAGCGTGCCGCTGAGAGCCGCCAGGGCACCCTCACAGAGTACTTCAATGCCCTCATGGGACTGCCCGTGAAGATCTCCCGCTGCCCACACCTGTTGGACTTCTTCAAAGTTCGGCCTGATGACCTGAAGCTGCCCACGGACAGCCAGTGAGTAGCCACCTCCCTGGGGAGGGCACAGGAGGACAGAATACACAGAGGGTGGGGATACCTAAGTTCAGAGAGGACGAGGGACTGACCCACAGGCACACAATGCTCTAAACCTGGGATTTGGCCAATGCTGCATCTACACAAGCTCATGTCGCCATGGGGCATGCTGGAGGCAGTAGAAGCCCCCTACCCCACCAGAGAGCTGATGGGAGCCCCTCTCAGGCCAAATAGCTCCATCTAGCTGGTGGAGAAGGCCTTTGCCATCACTCTAGGTTCTGCATTATGCTTCCTCTGCCCTGTTTCTAAGTCCGGCTGGTAGACGAACCCCTCATTCCTAAGACAGCCTATGCTCCACCCCCACCTCCCAGGGCTGGGCCAGTGGATAGCTTCTCTCTGTGTTAACTATCTTTTCCCTGGTTCCTTTTACTTTGGGGAAGTCCTCCTGCTGGTCTAACCTAAAGCCTCCTCTTCTGCTGGGAAGCTGAGGGTCGGCTCTGTATTGCCTGTTCTTTCTCTAGGGCGAAGAAACCGGAGACATACCTGATGGCCAAAGACGCCAAGAATAACGTAGCTGGTGAGAGGGGCTGCATGTGCCCAAGGGTAGGGGCACCTAGGAGCTATGGATGTGATCAAGGACCTTGAATGTGTGGTGGGTGGGGACAGAACAACACTGAATAGGAGGGGCTTTGGTGGTCACCTTGCAGGTTGGGGTGTGTCTTCCCCACTACAGCCCAATGCAGGAGACTCGCAGGGTGAACTAGAAGCCGTCCTGGGCTAAGGGAGACCGTGGCTCATAAAACGAAGAGGGCTGGGCGTAGTGGCATACACCTTTAGTCCCAGCACTTGGCAGGCAGGGGCAGGGCATCTATGAGTTCCAATTCAACTTGATCTACATAATGAGTTCTAGGCCATGGAGACCCCATTCCGAAACAAACAATGCATTCATTCGAAAGTCACAGAAGGCGGTACGGGAACATGCTAACCTCATCCATGGAGAACATAGTTCCTAGCACCCTCCTTGTGTGAAAGGTGCTAAATGCTTAGTACATGCAGGACTAACATCATGAGAGTCATTGATTCCCACTTTGCATTTGTGACCACGCCCATGAGCCTGGGGCTGACCTGTTTTCCTTGGTGTTCTCCACAGGGAACTATGTACCAGGCTTTTTCTTTTAAGCCACCAACCAGCTCCCAAACCACGAGACAAGAGACTTATTATTAGTTTCAAATGCTTGTTTTAGCTTAGGCACGTTTCTGGCTAGCTCTTTTAACTTAAATGAACCTGTTTCTCTTTGTCTACCTTTGCCCCAGGACTTTTTACCTTTTCTTACTTCTGTGTTTCTCTGGTTGGCTGGTCGATGGCTGCCTGAATTCTGTCTCCGGGTGTGTTCCTTTCTCTCTCCTCCTTTTCCCATTCTTCTTTCTTTTCTTCTAGAAGGCCTAGAGGCCACCTCATACTTATTCTCTCCCCTTGCCAGCCCCGCCTATCCCTCTCTCTACCTAGCTATTGGCTGTTCAGCTCTTTATCAATCAGGTGCCTTAGGCAGGCAAGGTGCAACAGATGCAACACATCCGAGCTGGGTGGTGGTGGTGCACGCCTTTAATCCCAGCACCTGGGAGGCAGAGGCAGGGGGATCTCTGTGAGTTTGAGGCCAGCTTGGTCTACAAGAGCTAGTTCCAGGACAGGCTCCAAAGCTACAGAGAAACCCTGTCTCGAAAAACCAAAAACCAAAAAAAAAAAAGAAAGGAAAAAGAAAAAACCAAAAAACTAAGCACACATCCTTCCATCCTCAAACAAATGCAGCATAAACAATGTAACACACCTTTACACAGTTAGAAGTACTATTCTGCAGCAGAAACAAATGTAGCACATCTTTGCCTAGTTAAAATAACATTCTACAAAAGGACTGCCCTCCTGCTGTATCTGCTCACCCGGTCCCCCCTCCCCTGTGCAGACATCACAGGCCCCATCATCCTTCAGACCTACCGAGCCATTGCTGATTATGAGAAGAGTTCCCGCACGGAGATGACTGTGGCTACTGGAGATGTGGTGGATGTCGTGGAGAAAGGCGAGAGCGGTCAGCACCCCACCCGCCATCCTGGGGTGATGCATCCTTAAGTTCCATGCAGAGGCCCTAGCAGCCTTTGACCTCTAGCTCGGGCTTATTTTGTATTTGCCTGGGTAGTATTTAGGGGTGACGTCCCACCTGCACATGGCAAAGGGCTCTGAGCTCACGTCCCCGGGTTGGGATTCGGGTGTGGAGTTTGGGGATGTTGCTGAATATGTGCATCTGGTATTCCCTTCTGTGTTCCCACCACCCTCATGGCTAAAGAAGGCTGCCTGGCGCCACTCCTCACTCGTCTCTCTGTGCTCTTGACATAGGCTGGTGGTTTTGCCAGATGAAGACAAAGAGAGGCTGGGTCCCTGCATCCTACTTGGAGCCCCTTGACAGTCCTGATGAGGCAGAGGACCCGGATCCCAACTACGCAGGTGCTCCCTGCCCTCTGAGGCAATATGGGGTGTGGGATGAAGGAGAGGAAGGGGTACAGGGACATGAAGAAGCCAGGGCTTCTCTGTTATTTTTAGGTTGGTAATGTTGTTGGTCAGAAAAATAGGAGGCAGAGAGGGTCAGAGAGGAGCAGACAGCTGGGACCGTGTGAGCAAGGTGGAGGCTGGTACAAGGTACAAGGGACGGGGAACAGAAAGCTGAACTCAGGCTGGGAAGGTGCACTTCCTGGGGTAATGTCATCATCGCCCAAGGGGAAGCTAGCAACTCCAGGGCTTAAATGGTCTGTACTGAGTTTGAAAGCAGAATTGTTTGGTCATGTTTAAAGATTTTGAAATTCCACCTGGGTGTGGTGGGGCACGCCTGTTACCTCAGCTACTCAGGAGGTTCACACAGGAGATGCTCAAGTCTAAGGCTGCATAGGCAGGCTGCAGAGCATGGCCCAGTCGGCAACGTAGGGACACCCTGCTACAAAAATATAGAATCCCCCAGTGAGGGGCTGGGGTGTGGCTCAGTGGTAGAGCCCCTGCCTAGAATCCCTCAGTGAGGGGCTGGGATGTGACTCAGTGGTAGAGTACCTGCCTAGAATCCCCCAGTGAGGGGCTGGGGTGTGACTCAGTGATAGAGAGCCTGCCTAGAATACCCCAGTGAGGGGCTGGGGTGTGACTCAGTGATAGAGAACCTGCCTAGAATCCCCAGTGAGGGGCTGGGGTGTGGCTCAGTGGTAGAGCACCTGCCTAGAGTCCCCCAGTGAGGGGCTGGGGTGTGGCTCAGTGGTAGAGCCCCTGCCTAGAATCCTCTAGTGAGGGGCTGGGGTGTGGCTCAGTGGTAGAGCACCTGTCTAGAATCCCCCAGTGAGGGGCTGGGGTGTGGCTCAGTGGTAGAGCACCTGCCTAGAATCCCCCAGTGAGGGGCTGGGGTGTGGCTCAGTGGTAGAGCACCTGCCTAGAATCCCCCAGTGAGGGGCTGGGGTGCGGTTCATTACTTGAGCTCTTTTGCTGCATGTTGCCAACCTTTAGTTCCATCCTTACATTGTTTAATCTTTAAAAACCTAGAGAGGAGCCAGGTGGAGGTGGTGAACCCTTTAATCCCAGACTCGGGAGGCAGAGGCAGGTGCATCTCTGAGTTTGAGGCCAGCCTGGTCTACAGAACTAATTCCAGGATAGCTGGGACTGTTACACAGAGAAACCTTGTCTCGAAACAGACAAACAAACAAACAAACAAACAAACAAAAACTTAGAGAGGGAGACCAGGTAGGAACAGATCTGAGGGGGACAAAGGAGGGACTTGTGTGCTGTGGTGGTGGCTGGACAGGTGGAAGGAGCCTAGCACCTGGGGAGGAGGAAGCAGAGCATTGGGAGCTGAGTAAACTCTCATCTCACTGGGTGCTCCCTCCGTGGACCAGGTGAACCATATGTAACCATCAAAGCCTACACCGCTGTGGAAGAGGATGAGGTGTCCCTGTCGGAGGGTGAAGCCATTGAGGTCATTCATAAGCTTCTGGATGGCTGGTGGGTGGTCAGGTAGGAGATTCCCCTCCCCCTGCACATATCTACCTGATTGGGTCTGGGGGACCTCACTTGGGCTCTGAGCTAACTTGACAAAGGAAATCAAACAAACAAAAGCAAAATCAAGAAGGAAAAATGACAGAGTCTCTTAAAGGTGTCACAACACACACTGTCAGGATCCACATCTGACTTCCTGCCCAGATTCGGAAGGGTGGGCTGGGGGTGGGGGGGGGGAGCTTCTGTTGCTACAGTTAAGGAAACAGGCTGGTCCTTTTGGGTGTGAATGTTTGAAGTATCTTAGCCTGCATTGGTCCTCATGGCTGAGGCACTCTGAAGCCCCCCAGCTCTGTGCACACACCCCTCATGACTGCCTGAGCCTCCAGTGTAGCCCATCTTGCAGGAAAGGAGACATCACTGGCTACTTCCCATCCATGTATCTTCAGAAAGCTGGGGAGGAGATAACCCAGGCCCAGAGGCAGATCAGAGGCCGTGGGGCACCTCCGCGCAGGTGAGAGAGCCGCCCCTCCCCCAACCTGCCACTGGGCAGGCCTGTGGGAGACCCAAGGGAGGGCCACAGGGTCCTGGCAGGGAAGGAAGGTACCTATCAGGTTTAGTGCTGTGCCTTCACCGTTGCTGGATGTGGCAGACACAGGGATGGAGGGGAAGGTAGGAACAGAGGTAGTGGGGAGCCCGCTGATGCTTAGAGGCCTTTGGGATGGTCAGTGAGGCCTGGGAAGTCCCAAAGTAAGGACATGTTGATGGCCAGTACAGGCGTGGGAAACAGGCCTGGGCGCCGAGACAGGATAAGATCTGGGATACCCACAGCTCTTGCAGGTTTTCCTGCAAGCCTATATTTGCCAAATATAGGCTTAGGACCTGAGGGGGTGCCACAGTCCCTCTACACCCACTTGCTGGGGTTAGACTTAGGATTTCAGGGTACCACCGGCTCTCCTCACCCTACTTTCTCAGGCCAGGCTTGGGGTCCCGGGGACCGGGATTCCGGGCCACTGACACCTCCATCCTGCTTGCCAGGTCGACCATTCGAAACCCACAGAGCATCCACCAGCGTTCTCAGAAGCGCCTCAGCCAGGACGCCTACCGCCGCAACAGTGTCCGATTCCTGCAGCAGCACCGTCGCGCAGCACGACCTGGGCCGCAGAGTGAGTGCTAGAAAGGGGCGGGGCCAGGGCTGGAGGGCGGGGCCAACTCATAAACCCCATCCTACTACCTAACCCGAGACCTAACGGGGTCGGGTGGATGGCGCTACTGCCAGCTTAGGGCTGGGAGGCAGAGCCTCTGATGGTCCTGACATTCCGGTAGACAATCCGCTGACTCAGCACGCCAAGGCACAGCCCGCAGTGCCCCCGAGACCCAGCGCGGACCTCATCCTACACCGCTGCACAGAGAGCACCAAGCGGAAGCTGGCGTCTGCCCTGTGAGGTCGCTGCAGCCTCTAGAAGGCGTCCCATTCCTCTCCCTGTATATACTTGTATATAGCTTGTGGTCAGAGGTTTTTCCCTTGCCTTAATAAATGTTGTTTGGCCGGGCAGTGGTGGCGCATGCCTTTAATCCTAGCACTCGGGAGGCAGAGGCAGGTTAATCTCTGTGAGTTCGAGGCCAGCCTGGTCTACAAGAGCTAGTTCCAGGACAGGCTCCAAAGCTACAAGAGAAACCCTGAATCGAAAAATCAAAAAAAAAAATGTTGTTTGGAGTGAACTGATACTCTGTAGCCAAGGACAGGCTTGGGCTTCGCTCCAGGGGTATTGCTAGGGGGCAGTGAGCAGAGCTGGGGCAGTTTGCAGGAACAGAGGAAGGTCTGGTTGCATGCTGTTTTAGTCTTGGCCAAGAACAAGTTTGCAGCAGGCCAAGTGCTTTAGTAAGGCCCTGAGACAGCAGTTCTCAACCCACAGGAGTCGCCTAGGGCAATGGGAAAACACAGATATGTACATTATGATTCACAACAGTAGCAAAGTTACAGTTATGAAGTAGCAATGAAAATTTTATGGTTGGGGGTGCCCACGATATGAGGAGATATTAAGGGTCACACCATTAGGAAGGTTGAGAAGCACTGCCCTAGGGTCTGTGGACGACTTTCAGCTGACTCCCATCGCCTGCACCCCATAATCGGCTGTGTCAATGGTCCAGCATCTGGGAGGTCAAGGCAGAGGCTCATGTATGTAATTTCAGAACCAAGAGGCAAGGAAAATGCTGCCAGGTCAAAGTCGGTCTGGACCGCGTAGTGAATTTGGGATCATGTTGAGCTACAGTGTGAGACCCTGTCTCAAACCACTGCACCCCAAGATGTAATCTTAGCATAGAGGGTCCTGGGGGTTATGACGGAAAGCAGCAGTTCATTCACGGACAGTACCCACCATTGCTTTCATGTCCCTAAGACCTTGCGACAGGTGGTTCCTTCCCCAGATGCAAAGAAACTGTGCTAGTTAGTCTTCCATCAACTTAACCAAGCTGGAAGAAGGGAACCTCCGTGGAGAAAATGCCTCCATGGGGCTGGAGAGATGGCTCAGCAATTAAGAGCAGACTGCTGTTCCACAGGACCCGGGTTCAATTCCCAGCATCCACATGACAGCTCACACCTGTCTGTAACTCAGTTCCAGGGGATCCAATAACCCTCACGCAAACATATATTCAGGCAAAACACCAATGCACATACAAATAAATACATATTGAAAAATAATTTATAAAAGAGAAAATGCCTCCATAAAATCAAGCTGTAAAGCTGGGCATGGTAGTACACACCTTTAATCCCAGGAGGCAGAGGCAGGCAGATCTCTGTAAATTCAAGGCCAGCTTCGTCTACAAGAGCTAGCTCCAGGACAGGCTCCAAAACTACAGAGAAAACCCTGTCTAGAAAAAGACCCCTCCCCCCAAAAAAAAGAAAACCCAAGAAAACAACAAAAAAGCTGTAAGGCATTTTCTTAATTAGTGATTGATGTGGGAGGGCCAAGTCCATGATGGGTGGTGCCATCCCTGGGCTGGTGATGGTTCTGGTTCTATAAAAAGCTGGCTAAGGAAGCCAAGAGGAACAAGCCAGTAAGCAGCATCTCTCCATGACCTCTGCATCAGTTCCTGCCTTCAGGTTGCTGCCCGGATTTCTTTTGGTATTGAATAATGATTTGGAGCCAAATAAATCCTTTCCTTCCCAACTTGCTTTTGGTCATGGTGTTTTGTCACAGCAATAGAAACCCAAATTGTAAGATTTTGGCCCGAGTTGAGACCCTGGCAGGTCCCAGGGCTGGTGGGTGACCGTGGGCGGGAAACAGAATACGTCATGCATCATGCAGAGGGAGCTTGGGGAGTATGAAGTTTTATTTAGGAAGAGGATATTGGGAGGGTAGAGGGGAGGAAGGGAGAGATATGGGGGAGGAGAGAAGGGGACAGAGAGGAGAGAGAAGAAGTGGAGGGGAGGCAGAGAGCACCCTCTTTGGAAGAAGGGAGGGGATAAAGGGGGCCAAGGGATCTTGCCTCAGTGGGGAGTGGGGAGTGAGGGAGAGACAGACAGACAGACAGACAGAGACAGATATCTGATGCCCTCTTCTGACTTCTAAGGACTATTGCACACATGTGCTGAACATATACACACTCGGGTACACATATACACATACTTTTTTTTAAAAAATATTTATTTATTTATTGTGTATACAGTGTATATATATGCTTGCAGGCCAGAAGAGGGCACCAGGTCTCATTACAGATGGTTGTGAGCCACCATGTGGTTGCTGGGCATTGAACTCAGGACCTCTGGAAGAGCAGTCAGTACTCTTAACCACTGAGCCATCTCTCCAGCCCCCACATAAATACTTTTTAAAAACACAAAGCAAAATAAACACAATATGGAATACTTTCCTCACTTTTCTTCTTGAAAAATAGGTCTCACTATGTATTCCAATCTGTCCTTGATCCTCCTGCCTCAGGCTCTGGACTGCTGGGAGTGCAAGTGTGTACCACTTTAATTTTTTTCCCCCTAAAGTTCTGATTAAATGTCTCCTCGTTTGGACAGGTATGCACTCATGTTTGCTAATTCAGGATCTCATGCAGGTCAGGTGGCCTCAAATTCCTTAGGTGGTAGAAGTGACCTTGAGATTCTGACCACCCTGTCTCCACCTCTGAGTGTTGGAATTCCAGCTGTGCACATCCCCCTCCATTTGTTTTTCTGTATTTCTGATCTTGCTGATGCTGCCTTGTACCAGCCTTAGTGTCTCCGGCCCAAGGCCTGTGTGTGCAGGGAAGTCCTAGAGAGAGCAAGGATGACACGCCCATAGCTGCCAGCCAGTCAGACATCACCACCTGCTGGCCATCTGTCTTCCTAAGTATGCATACACTATGGGGCTTACTCCAGTGTCTTTGGGCTTGAAACCCAGAGACAATGAGTCCACAGGCCGGGAAATGTTGGCAGTTTCCTTAGGGTAAATCCATCAGGAAGGAGGCAGAGGCTATTTGGGACCTCACTAGCGTGGGCCTGTGAACACCTAGTTTTTTAAACAGTTTCTCTTTTGTCAAGACAGGGTTTCTCTGTGTGGCCCTGGACGGCCTGGAACTCACTCAGTGGACCAGAACTCAGAAATCCACCTGCCCTTTCCTTCCAAGGGCTGGGATTACAGGTGTGTGCCACCATGCCTAGCTAGCTGGACCACATTTTATGTGTGCTGTATGAACTGGATTCACTCTAGTTAGGTGGGTGTGTCCTTCTGGGTTGGATTTAGCTGGGCCACTTCCCCTTATCCTTTGACCGATGGACACCAATGCCTCATCTGAAGAAACAGCAGCAAATCAAGAACCAGCTCCCACGGGAACGGAGGGATGGCTCAGTGGGTAAAGGCACTTGCTGCCAAGCCCAATGATCTGCGTTCAATCCCTGAGACTCACGTAGTAGGAGAACTGACTTCCACAAGTTGTCCTCTGACCTCCACGTGTGCGCTGTGACACAAATGCACAGCCTACCCACATAAGCACACACAAAATAAATACATGTTAAAAAACAAAACAAAACAAAACAGCTCCCAGGCCAGTTCCTTCCCCATTTACCTGGCCACAAAACTCCATAGTCATGCCATTGCCATGGTTACTAAAGAACTATGTTCCCACCCACATAGTCCATCCTCTCCCACAGTGGAAGTGCTTGTCAGCTCCCACAGGTCCCACATCACATTCCACGGTAGAGAAGGATTCTGGAGCAGAAGCCATGGATCTTTGGAGGCTGAGGCAGGAGGGTCTGGATTTCTAGGTCAGCCTGGTCTGCATAATGAAGTTCTGTCTTAAAAGAGGAGAGGGGAGAAGGACCGAGAAAGGAAGGATGGAGAAGGAGAGAAGACAGAGGAAGAGGAGGGGAAAGGAAGAGGAAGGCAATGACGGCCTTGAAGCCTCAACTTATCTGTCTGTTAAATCCTATGTTAGTTACTCCGATTTCTCCAGGCACAGAAATTCTAGAATATGGGACAGTGTCTCTAGACGACTGTCCTTAAACTCAGGAGCTTACTAGACCACAGGCCACAAGCTGGTAAAATGGGGAGATACCCATATGTGCGAACACCCCTCCACACACACACATCTTTCAGTGGATTTATTACAAACTGTATTATGTGAATGAACAACACAGGGCAGGCAGGAACAAGAGGCACCAACCACTGGAAACACCTCAGTTACGGGTTCTGCTGAGCTAGAGTCAGGCCTCAAACGCCATCTGAATGGGTATGAAATGCAAATTAGGGTTCCAATTCAAAGAGGGGCTTTTATTCCATTGACTCAAGAGGTTTAACAGTCTATTGCTCTCATCTCACAAACTCTTAGGCCTGGGACAGTCTAGGTCTCCACACAATGGGGGGACAAGGGGACGGCCAGATTTCCACTCCTTCCCTATCTCTTCCAGCACTTTCTCTGGGGTCTTGATACTGATACGTAGCCCAGGCTGATCGCAAAGTCAAATTCAGATCCTCCTGCCTCGACCTTCCCAGTACTGGGATTTCAGGCCCCAGCCCTCTCCTCCCTCAGGTTGCTGCCTGTGCCGAGCCCCACTGCGCCTCCTTCTTGCTTAGCTTCATGATGGAGAAGAGCTGCTCGCAGATGTGGGTACTGCTGAACATGGACAACATCTTGGCACAGTGGAGCCTGTATCTGGGGTAGCTGCTCCAGAGGTGCTTGTAGAAGTCCGGGATGCCCACCTTGTCGTACTTGGTCCTGAGCACCGTGTTGCACTGCAGGTCGATCACCTCCATCTGGAGCTCCTCAGGCACACTGTCAATCTTGATGGAGAAGGGAGAGCTCAACAGGGTGAGCTCATTCTCCCAGGCCTTGAAATCCGCCAGCCGCTTCTGGAACTCGGCTTTGAGTTCCACGATCTTGGGTATGTAGTTAAGCCCGTCGCTCTCGCTCTGGGAAACTGATTTCAGCGTGGGGAAGTGGGCTAAGTTGTTGCTGGCCAGGTGCGTCTCCCAGAGGCACAGTTTTGTTAGGAAGGCCCGGATGAAGTCGTACATCTGTGTTACCATCTGTGAATGGCCTTGGAGGGAGGCATCCAGTGTGTTGAGGTGTGTCGTCATGTCCACTAGGAAGGCCAAGTCCAGGATCCAGTCCTGGGAGCTGAGCTGGGGCACAGGTTTGCCCCGGGAAGACATGAACAAGTCTATTTCCTCCAGGGATTCGAAAAACCTCCTGAGGACCAGTCCCCGGCCCAGCCACTTGAGGGATGTGTGGTACAGCAGGCTGCCGTATTGGCTGTCCAGCTCGTAGAGCAGCGTTGTGAAGCCACCGTGGTTCATGCCACGGGAGCAGATACAGTTCACCGAGTCCACCACCACGGCCATGACATGGCCCATCCGTAACTTCTGGGAGCACAGCCACTCGGGGTGGATGATACAGCACACGGACTTGAGGTCGGCTCCCTTGCAACACGAGGCCGCCCTGGCTCTGAGCTTCGTCACCAGCCCACTGTTGGCGTCCACCATGGCTGGGGTGCCAGTGGAGGCCACGCTCACCAGCTTGGACCAGTCGATACTGAACTTCTTGAGACTATTCTCTACGCAGAGAAGTATCTCATTCCCGGATTTGGCGCCTGTCATGGGCACAGTGTCCAAAAGTTCCTCGGCCACGTCGAAGTTGTCATCTACGCCACGGATGAAGATGGCCAACTGGGTGGTGTCGTTGATATCTGTAATCTCATCGATGGCAATGGAGTATGCCACAAATGACCGGATTTTCTGTCGTACTGTCTTCCATATGTTCCCGGCCAGGTCTTCCACGGGCGGTGCCACGGTGTTCGCAGGTGGATTTGTGTTGGTGAGCGCTTGCTCGGGGCACACGATGTCTGAGGCCCCCACGAGGTACTTCTGCAGCCCCGTTTTCAGTTCTTGCAGCTTCTCGTCCCGCGCCTGCCCCGAGTACTGGTCATAGTGCCGGCTGTGGTTGGTCTGGTAGTGGCGGCGCAGGTTGTATTCCTTGGACACCGACACACTCTGTTTGCAGATCAGACAGGTGGGGATGTTCTGCACCTCCACGAAGAAATATGCTCGCTCCCACTTTTCTTGAAACACTCGTCCCTCCTGGTCTATCTTCCGTTTTCCCACTTTGTAGAGACAAGGAAAGGTGATTTTGCAACTCCCTATCCCTTACCCCATTTTCTTTCATTTTTGAGAGAGGGTATCCTGATACCTCCTCAGCTGGCCTCAAACTCACTAGGCAGCCAAGAACTAGGTAGGAGACCTTGAATTCTGATCCTCTTGCTTCCACTTCCTAAATGTGAGATTACCGGCATGTGCCACCATGCCCAGCCTCTCTCTGAATCTCTCTACATAGCCCTGGCTGTCCTGGAAGTCATTCTGTAGACCAAGCTGGCCTCAAACTCAGAGAGATCCGCCCATCTCTGCCTCCTGAGTGCTGGGACTAAAGCCCTGCACCACAATACCTGGCTCACTTTCTCTTTTTTTTTTTTTTTTTTTTTTTTGAGACTGCCTTAATCTATAGCTCAGGCTGGCCTTGAACTTCTAGCAGGACTCTTGCCTCAGCTTCCTGAGTGCTGAGATCAGAGGTGTGTGCCACCTTACCTAACTTTTCAAGAGAGACTTTAAATATTAAAGTAGGGACTAAGCAGAGGTGACTTGACCTGCTGTAGATCTCAAAAGACTCAGGGTAAGGCCAGGCAGTGGTGGTGCTTGTCTCTAATCCTAGCACTTAGGAGGCAGAGGCAGGTGATTTCTGTGAGTTCGAGGCCAGCCTGGTCTACACAGAAAGCTCCAGGACAGGCTCCAAAGCTACAGAGAAACCCTGTCTCAAAAGAACAAAAACCAAAACTAAAACAAAAATAAACAAAGATAAGTGGAGGAGTTATTGATAACACAAATATGAAAATTTATCTTAAGAAAATGTAGTTGGGTAACCGGGTGTAGTGGTCATAGTGGTGCATGCCTTTAATCTTAGTACTTGGGAGGCAGAGGCAATGGACCTCAGTGAGTTCGAGGTCAGTCTGGTCTATGATCTCTCAGAGTGAGTACCAGGACAGTCAGGGCTACACAAAGAAACCCTGTCTTGAAAAACCAAAAAAGAAAGAAAGAAATCGTAGTTGGGGTCGGATAGATAGTGATAGAGCACTTGCCTACTATCCTTGAAGCCCTGGCTCTGATATCCAATACCATATAAAGCCAGGCATGATGTCATGAGTGTGCAATCTAGCACTGGGGAGGTGGAAGCAGGAGGATTGCTGTGAGTCTGAAGGCAGCCTGAGCTACATGATGAGCTCCAGGCTAGTCCGGGACTGCAGGAGTGAGACTGTCTCACAACACCTAACAGCTGGGTGTGGCAATGCACACCTATAATCCCTGCACCCAGAAGCAGGAAGCAGAGGCAGGTGGATCTTCAGGGAGTTTCCAGGCCAGTCAGAGCTACACACTGAGACTGTCTCAAACAATAACGAACACCAACCAAACAAAAGGTAAGCAAAGTGAAATGTAAACCAGGGCTGTGGATGGAGATCAAAGGCAGGGTGCTTGCCTGGCATGCGGGAGACCTTGGGGGTCATCTCCAGCCCCACAACAAAGCAAACATGAAAAGCACACTTGAATGTCCATGCACTCTACTGGAAGGCTCCAGGCTGCAGACATGGGGCTCTGCCCCAAGGGCCTGCCAAGACACTCCACAAAGCACTATGCCCCGCAATGTTCTTACTTGGTAGAGTACTCACCATTACTAAGTTCAAGTCCAGGAAGGGGTCTGTGGAGAGACACAGGAGAGAGGGGGGGAGCTCGTTTTCATTCTGCCCAGCTGGCTGTGTTGCCACACTTTTGGTGGTATCAGCACAATACTAGGCAAAGTCGGAAGTCAGGCCAAGGGGCGCTGCCCACGATGGTCAGCAAGATGCCTGCTGCCAAGCCTGAGACCTGACTGAGTTCAATCTAGGGGCCCACATGGGGGAAGGAAAGAACTGGTTTCCACAAGCTGCCCTCACACACGTGCCATGACAAGCCCCTCGTAAATAATTGCAATAAAAAAATAATACTAGGAACTGGACTTGAGACACAGCTCTGCCAAAGCGGAAGAGAGGGAAAGCCTTGGGACATCTCGGCTCCAAAATGAGGTGTGGCTCCTCCCCACGTCACTTGTCCCCTGGCTGAGTTCATGCACTCGGCAGCTGCCCGTGTCCAGCTGCATTCTCACGTGGAGATGGGACGCGCTCACCTGACGACAGTGAACTTGATGAAATCGGCCGCATCCAGGATCCTCCTCATGGAGCTGATCTCCAGGTACCCGGGGGCTTTGAACACCACGCCGGGGGGCATGCCGTCGATCACCACGCAGCCAGGGTTAAAGGTGATCTTCCTATAGGGAACCTTCACAGGGAAGTCCACTCCTATGGCCTCCCCTGTGATGAGAGGCGGGGTGTAAACTGGGTGACTTTTCCAAAACTCTGCTTTGTGTTTTTGGTCTTTTTTTTTTGAGTCAGGGTCTATGGTATAGCCCAGACTGGACTAGAATTCATAGCAATTGTCCTGCCTCGGCCTCCTAAGTACTTGGATTACATGCCAGGCTGCCAATGCTTGGTCTTTAATGTCAACACTTGAGCTGGTCCCAGAGGCGCACACAATCCCTGCTGCTTGAGTAGTTGAGGAGTAAGATCACTGGAGTCTAAGTGTTGGGAGTCAGCTGGGGTGACATGAGTGACAATGCTGTCTCCAAACTCAATGACTGGGCTGAGCCTCGTGATACAGGCCGAGGCTAAAGCAGGAAAGCGCAGACTGCTTACTCTATGGAGACTTTTGAGATACCTGTAAACAGCATAGGCCTGTGCCTCTGGCACTTTTCAAGGGCAATGCAAGCATGTCCTGACTGAATTCAAGACCAGTCTAGGCTGTCTAGACATGTCCTGTCTCAAAAATAAATAAGTAAAAGTACTGTGGTTAGAGACTAGAACAGGCCTAGAGTACTTTCAATGTTCAGTGCTTCAAATGGGTGCAGGGGGTAAAGTTTACAGATTTGGGTGCTGTAGAACAGCAAAGATGACTCAGCCGTTAAGAGTACTTGCTGCTCTTCCAAAGGGCTGAGTTTGGTTCCCAGTACCAATACTGGATGGGTAGCAACTGCCTGTAACTCCAGTTCCAAGGGATCTGGCGCCCTCTTCTGGCCTCTAGAGACACTGCACTTACATGTACATACCCCCCCACACACATAATTTAACAAATACATACATTTTGGATTTATAACAAGACAGAAGCTTACCAAATTTTCTGCTGAAGAGGTAGTTCACTTGTTCTCGAAGCTGCTTAATTTTCTCAATGCCGGACAGTCTCTCCTTCTCATTATCTAAAAATAATTTGGAGAAACAAACCAGGCTCATTCATACTTTTGTTTTCTCTAAGACAGGTATTAGCAGAAATGCCTGTTGGCACTTTACCTGCTGTGGTGGTTTGAATAGGTATGCCCCAGAGGCTCATGCGTTTGAATGCTTGGCCCATGGGGAGGGGCACTATTAGGAGGTGTGGCCTTGTTGGAGGAGGTGTGTCACTGTGGGGGAGAGCTTTGAGGTCTCATATGCTCAAATTATGCCTAGTGTGGTACACAGTCTCCTTCTGCTGCCTGTGGATCAAGATGCAGAACTCTCAGCAACTTCTCCAGCATCACATCGGCCTGCACCCCGCCATGATGATACTGGACTAAGCCTCTAAAACTGTAAGCCAGCCCCAATTAAAAGTCTTCCTTTATAAGAGTTGCCATGGTCATGGTGTCTCCTCACAGCAATAGAAACCCTAACTAAGACACCATATTAACTGAGCATAATAACTAAGCATTTGGGAAATTCACAAAATGGAAGCCATTACAGATGATAATTTTCCAAATGACAACCCTATAGAAATACACCCCATATTACTTTTAAATTTTTATTTGTGTTTATGTGCATGCCACATGCATGCAAGAGCCCTTTGATGAGGATATGGGATCCCCTGGAGCTACAAGTGGCTGAGATCAGATGTGGGATGGGAAACAAACCCAGGTCCTCTGCAAGAGCAGTAACCCGTCCCTCTCAGCCTTGGGCCATCTCCGGTCCCTGCTCATGCTACGTTTAGGAGCACCGTCAACGCTGCACGAGACTACTGCCTTTAATGCTGTGGCACAGGTCTCAGACCATGCAACATGACAACAAAAGAAGAATAAGTGATGCTGGGACAAGAAGGGAATATTTTCAGTACTTTAAAATCTATTTTTTAAATTAAAATTTTGTGTTTTTTTTCCCAGAGTTTTTCTTTGTAGCCTTCGCTATCCTGGAACTCACTCTGTAGGCCAGGTTGGTCTTGCATTCGAGATCTGCATGCCTCTGCTTTCTGAGTGCTGGGATTAAAGGTATGCCCCACCATGCCTGGCTTTTATTTTAAACAAAAAAAATTTAAAAAATTTTTGTGGTAGACACGCTTTTAATCTTAGCACTTTGGAGGGAGAAGCAGGCAGATCTTTGTGATCTTGAGGCCAGCCTGGTCTACAGAGTGCGTTCCAGGACAGTCAGGGCTACATAGAGAAACCCTGTCTCGAAAAGCCAGAACATAGCTGGGCAATGGTGGTGTATGCCTTTAATCCCAGCATTTGGGAGGCAGAGGTAGGTGGATCTCTGTGAGTTCAAGCCCAGTCTGGTCTATAGAGCCAGTGCCAAGACAGGCTCCAAAACTACACAGAGAAATCCTGTCTCAAAAAAAAAAAAAAAAAGAAAGAAAAAAATTAAAAATTAATTTTAAAAGGTGGTGGGTGGGAGTGGGCAGGGAATGGCAAGGGAGAAGACGCAGCAACTAGAACACCATTGTTCTAGCAGAGGACCTGGTTCCTTTCCCAGCACCCACATGGTGGTCACAACCATTCCTACCCTCATCTGAACTCCACGGGCAGCAGGCATGCATGTAGTGCACATGCATACACACAGGCGAAACCCAAACATGGAAAACAAATAAATAAAGACATATCAAAAATAAATACAATCTTTATGTCAAGTATGGTGGCACACGCCTTTATTCCCAAAAGTCAGGAGGCAGAGGCAGGTGGAGCACTGTGAGTTCAAAACTAGCCTGAGTCTTGAGACCCTGTCTCAAAAAGAAAAAAGAAAAAAAAAAAAAGAGTGCAAGGCCACCCTAGTCTACACTGAGCTCCAGAACAGCCAGGACCACACAACGCAGTCTGTCTCCAAAAATAAACACATAAAGAAACAAAATACTCAAAACTTCTCATTTTAACTATCATGTGGAGAGCAGAGGATCCCTCCTTCTACCATGTGGGTCCTGGGGAGGAACTTAGATGGTTATTAGTCAGGCTTGGTGGCAAGTACTTTTACCTGCTGAGCGATCTCATCAGTCCTAATTTTACTTCTGAGCAACTAAAACAGTGTGTGGCTCAAAATTCAAGAAGTATAAAAGTGTATTAAAACAGTTCTGGGAATGGGGCTGGAGATGGTTCAGGGGTTAAGAGTGCTCACTGCTCTTACAGAGAATCCAGGTTTAGTTTCTAGCACCTACATGGTGGCTGGTAACCTCCTGTGACTCCAATTCCTGGGGATCCGACATCCTCATTCAACCTCCATGGCTCTTACATACATGTGATGCACACACACATACTCAGGCACACACACACACTTTAGAGCCAGAAAGATGGCTCAGTGAATAAGGACACTTGCTACTAAACCTGACAACTTGAGTTTAATCCCCAGGGGCTGCATGGTTGAAGGAGAAAACCAACTCCTACAATTTGCCCTCTGACCTCCACACCCGCACCAACATACTCTATCAAACATACACACACATACACACAGTAAATTAAATGTAACTAGATACTGTTCCCCAGCTAAGTTTCCTACTTTGGAATAACCATGTAACTAGACTGTTTACCGAATTCCCAGACAGAGCTTATATACACATGGAGAAAAGATGATTTTAATGACCAGATGCCAGTTCTGACTGCCTGGGAGCATGAAACTGACTGTAGGAATGGATTTTCTTTTTTTTTTTTTTTTTTTTTTTTTGGTTTTTCAAAACAGGGTTTCTCTGTAGCTTTGGAGCCTGTCCTGGAACTAGCTCTTGTAGACCAGGCTG
The DNA here is from genome assembly GCA_004026605.1 of Ondatra zibethicus. Lineage (NCBI taxonomy): Eukaryota > Metazoa > Chordata > Mammalia > Rodentia > Cricetidae > Ondatra > Ondatra zibethicus. The sequence goes on from PVIU01003618.1 coordinate 123,318, forward strand.
GTCTCGAACTCACAGAAATCCGCCTGCCTCTGCCTCCCGAGTGCTGAGATTAAAGGCGTGCACCACCACCACCCAACTGGAATGGATTTTCTAAGTAGAATCTAGGCTTAGCTGATGTGAGTCTGAGATTTGGTGTGTGGCCCCTGCAGAGTATTAGACGCTCACAAATTCTCACTCTTTAGTTACGGTAAACCAGGAGGAAACACAGCACCATGACACTAACACACGTTAGAAAACTGCTAAGACAAAAATGAAGACTGTAACCCAGGGCTGGAGAGATGGCTCAGTGGTTAAGAGCATTTGCTGGGTTCAGTTCCCAGCACCCATACAAAGCAGCTCACAACTGCCTGCAATTCCAGCTTCACGAGATCCAAAGCCCTCTTCTGGCCTTCACAGGCACCGTACTCACATGGCTGACACACACACACACACACACACACACACATATAATTAAAGGAAAACAATCTTTACAAAAAGAAAAATATTTAATCCCAGAACTTGGGAGGTAGAGGCAGGTGAATCTCTGAGTTTGAGGCCAGCCTGGTTTACAAAGTGAGTTCCAGAACAGTCAAGAGCTGTTACACAGAGAATCCTGGTCTCAAAAACCGGAAAAGAAAAGAAAAATAGTAGACAAATGATGAGAGTAAATGAGTGTCCTACCTGGAACTGTCACCTGTACGATCCTAAGATCTTCAACACCTGCTGCAGAGTTTACAATGCTGGACAGATTTGCATTTCCTTAAGAGAGAAGAGTTAGGATGAACAGAGACCCAGCAAGTCTCTAAAAACTACCCATTGTTGGATGAGAGGTACAGATTGGATGTTTCATACCCCAGAACAGTGAGTAGCAGGGTGGGGTGGTGGAGGGATGGCTGACCACGAAGGTCTGTGAGGGTGCTTCCAGGGGTTTAGCTGAGGGAAGCTCCACCCTGATGTTGGGGCTCCACCCCATGGGCTGGGGGCTCAGACTAAATTAAAAGGAGAAAGCTAGCTTAGCACCAGCATCCATCTCTCCCTGCTTCCTGACTGTGGATGCCACGTGACCAGCTGCCTCAGGCCCTGGCTGCCGTGCCTTCTGTACCTTCAAAGACTGTATCCCCTCAAAATGTGAGTCACAAGAGACACTTCTGCCTTTAAATTGTTGATTTTCTTAGAAAGAGTCTGTTTATTTATATGTATGAGCATGCGTCTCTCCTGGGATTTGTGCAGGTGAATACAGTGGAGGTGAAAGAGGGCATCAGAGGCCCTGAAGCTGGACATGGGTGCTGGGAACCAAACTCAGGTCCTCTGGAAGATCAACGCGCACTCCTAACCTCTGAGCCACCGCTGCAGTCCCTTTAGGCAGGCATTCTGTTGCAGCATTGTGACAGTACTAGCATGCCAGGTGGATGGCAGGGACTGGCACTGCACTTTGCAGCTTAACAGGACTACCAAGGAGAGAGGGGCTTTATCTTCCTCTCACCTGATGCTCCCGCCACTCCGCCTGCATTTATTTACTTATTTTGTGCATCAAAATGAACAACTTTAAAGAGCTGAAAATATTACATCTGTGGAAATATACACAGCTGCAGAAAAAGACACATTATTTAACTTGGCTCTTGAATCACCTTCATTGGCAAACCAATATTTCAGGTGGGGAATTAACCTTTCTTCCTGTCTTTGCACAGCTGACTTGGAGGGACCCTCGCTTTCTTTGTATGTGCTGTTATTTGGCTGGGAGAATATATTTTCTTCATTTTTAGAGGTACCCTGTGAAGCCTGAAGCCCCACCGCTTAAGGCTTCCTTTGACTGAGAGAACGCTGTCCCTTTCCTGTGTTCCAGCTCAGCAATCAGAGCTGGTTTGGAAGGAGCCCCAGAAAAGGCACACGTGCAAGTTTCTCCAGCATCTCATCCCTGTCCAGGATCTTCTGAGCGAATGTCAAGCTAGCTCCCTTCTGCTTAATGACGAACATGGTGATATCTTCAGAAATGACTGGTTTTTGAGGCTCACCCATTAAGGAGACAGCTGCCATCACTAAGTCTTTTATTCTTGTTGTAAAGGTCAAACTACCAGGACCAAGAGCTCCAAATGTTCTTGCTAGTTTTTCACAAATGGAGGGTGAGGACACCACACAGTGACCCCCGCAAACCAAGCCCACAGCGTTAATTCTTTTTTTTAAATATTTATTTATTATGTATACAATATTCTGTCTGTGTGTATGTCTGCAGGCCAGAAGAGACCAGACCTCATTACAGATGGTTGTGAGCCACCATGTGGTTGCTAGGAATTGAACTCAGGACCTTTGGAAGAGCAGGCAATGCTCTTAACCGCTGAGCCATCTCTCCAGCCCCCACAGTGTTAATTCTAACTATAGCTAAAGAGAGAACTATTAGTCACTCATATCTGGGGGCCAGAGAGATGGCACAGGGGTAAAGGTACTTCTTCTGCAAGGCTGTAACCTGAGTCCGGTCCCCAGAGCCCATATGAAAGTGGAAGAGGAGAAGCGTGGCTCCACAGCTGTCCCCTGGCTGCCACGTGCACTGTGGCACGGGATCTGTCTCAGCTAATTTTCTGTTGCTGTGATGAGACACTGTTGCCAAGGTAACTTATATAAGAAAGAGTTTATCGAGCCATGGTTTCAGAGGGTTAGAGTCCATGGCCACGGCAGGGAGCGTGGCAGCAGGCGGCAGGGAGCGTGGCAGCAGGCGGCAGGGAGTGTGGCAGCAGGCGGCAGGGAGCGTGGCAGCAGGCGGCAGGGAGCGTGGCAGCAGGCGGCCCGGTGCTGGTGCTGGAGCTCACATCTTGATCCACAAGCACGAGGCAGAGAACTGGAAATGGAAACCTCAGAGCCCACCCCAGGGCCACACCTCCACCACCAAGGCCACACCTCCTAAACCTTCCTAGACAGTCCCACCAACTGGGGACCAAGTATTCAAACACATGAGCCTGTGGGGCCATTCTCATTTAAACCACCACAGCACCCAACACACACATGAACGTGAGCACACACACTCTGGCTTCGATCACCATCCTACAGAAATCATTTCACAAACAGTGAAAGCCACTCTGACCATGTGACAATCACAAGTGCTTTTGGGAACTCACCTTCCATTTTCACATCGGTCTCAGGATCCTCATTTGTTTCTGAAGAGACCAGTGGAGTGGACTCTTGAAAAGAAAAGGTCTAAAATGACATTCATTATTAAGTAATCTCAGGTTCCAACAGTTTACTGTCCCCATCCCACCGCTCACCCAAATCTGTCCTCAACCCTGGGGTTCTGCTTTGTTTTGAAGCAGGGACCCACTCTGCAGCTCAGGCTGGCCTCATTTTAGAATTTAAAAAAAGATTTATTTTATGTATATGAGTGTTTGCTTGCACGCTTCTATGTACATATGTGTGTGCAACTCATGCAGAGGTCAAAAGATGTCAGGTCTCCTAGAACTGGAATTACAGCTGTAAGCAGATGTGAGTGCTGGAAACTGAATCAGGTCCCCTGGGAGATCAGCAAGTGTTGTAACTGCTGAGCCATCTCTCCAGCCTCTAGCCTTGACATTTTATTTTTTTTAATTATGTTTTGTACATACTAAACACACAGTGAATTTTAATTTTGTCAGAGATAATCATCAGGCACTGATGGGCAATTTCAGGACAGGGGACTTGGCTCAGTTAGTAGAGAGCTTGCCTATCACGCACCAAGCCCTGTGTCCCATCCCTCAAAGTGCATAAGGACAGAGTTGAAGGTCATCCTTAGTTACACAAGGAAGTCTGTGGCTAGTCTAGGCTACATCAGACCTGGTCTCCACAAAAGTAAACATCATAATTTCATACGGGATTCCCCTATTAAGGATGAGAGGAGACAGAAACTCCCACACATTACTAAACAATATCAAACTCTTCACATCCATGGACACAGCATACAGCTGCTCACATCCACGGACACGGAGTATTATCAAACAATATAGAGCTGCTCACATCCACGGACACGGAGTATTATCAAACAATATAGAGCTGCTCACATCCACAGACACGGAGTATTATCAAACAATATAGAGCTGCTCACATCCATGGACATTAAGTCCTCTGCTTAGTGTGGCAGGATTTCACATGGTCACAGTGCTTCTTAATTTTGTAATGGATTACTTTGGGGTGGGGAGGGGCTGACGGAGAGATGACTCAGTTTTTGTTTTTGTTTTTTGGTTGTTTTTGTGTTATCCATCCATCCATCCATCCATCTGTTGGGGAGCAGGGTTTCTCTGTAGAGCCCTGGTTGTCCTGGAACTCACTTTGTAGACCACATTGGCCTAAAACTCGTGTAGATTCACCTCCCTAAAGGTTGTGTACCCCCTCCTGCCCACTACTGAGATGACACAGAGATACACAGAGGAACCCTGTCTCGGGGAACAAAAAAAGGAAAGAAAGAGCAGATGTGGCTTCCGAACCCTCCTCCCAGACTCAGAGATGGACAGGACTGGTGCAGGTTTGAGGCCAGTGGCTACGTGGTGCGCTCCAACCTGGGCTATCTAGAGCCTCAGTCAACACACAAAGACCTAGTGCTGTAGTAAGGCCACAGGCGGCACTGGTTCCCACTTACAGACTGGGGACCAGAGCACACAGCCCTTACTGCGGCTTCCTAGGACAGGCGTGCCAGGAAGCCATTTTCTTTATTTCCCACATGGTTAAGGGAGGAGATGCTTTGTTTTCTAACCTGCAGACGGTAACTCCATTCCTCTGACTTCACTGCTGGTGGAAGAATGCTTGTTTCCTGAAGGGAGAAGAATCAACCTACAGTTCAGTGAGAAATGCAGCTCATTCAGACGTCACGGGGCCATGGAGACTGCTGAGACGGCTCAGCAGGTAAAGGCGCTTGCAGCCATGCCTGATGACCTGAGTTTGATTCCCGGGACCCATTTTTATGAAAGGGGGAACTGACTCCTGAAAACTGTCCTCTGGGGACTGGAGAGATGGCTCAGAGGTTAAGAGCACTGGCTGCTCTTTCAGAGGTCCTGAGTTCAATTCCCAGCAACCACATGGTGGCTCACAGCCATCTGTAGTGAGATCTGGTGCCCTCTTCTGTCATGCTGGCAGGACACTGTATACATAAATAAATCTTTAAAGAAGAAAGAAAACTGTCCTCTGGTCTCCACTCAAGCGCTATGGCACTTCCCTCTTTTCCCCGCCAATAACTAAGTAAAAATGTGATATAACATTTAGAACAAAACACAGACGTGGCTGAAGGCAAGGGAGACATTTCAAAGACTGGGGTGCGCTCGACAGGCAGAGGGCTTCCTAGTGTCTAGAAGCCCTGTGTCCACCCCAGCACCACAGGAAACTGGGGTGCACTCGGCAGGCAGAAAGAGGGCTTCCTAGTGTACAGAAGTCCTAGATCCACCCCAGCACATGAAACTGGGGTGCACTCAGCAGGCAGAGGGCTTCCTAGTGTGCAGAAGTCCTGTGTCCACTCCAGCACCACATGAAACTGGGAGTGGTGCCCACCTATAGTCCCAGCACTCAGGAGGTAGAGACTGGAGGATTGGGAGTTCAAGATCATCCTCTAGGACACAGTAAGTTTGGGGTCAACCTGGTATATGTGAGACCCTATCTCAAACAACAAAATTAAATACAATAAAAAAGAGGAGTTACAGAAGCATGGATGCCCCAGAACAATTGTGTCACTACCAAAATCCTATTTTTTTTCCTATCTTAAAAAATTATTTTGAAAAAAAATTATTTTGGGGTATGGAGAGATGGCTCAGGGGTTAAGAGCACTGGCTGCTCTTCCAGAGGACCTGAGTTCAATTCCCAGCACCCACATGGTGGCTCACAACCATCTATAATGAGATCTGGTGCCCTCTTCTGGTGTGCAGGCAGAACACTATACACACGAACAAACAAACAAATGAATACAGCTTTAAAAAAATTTATTTTTATGATGGATGGCAGTGGTGGTGCACGCCTTTAATCCCAGCACTCAGGAGGCAGAGGCAGGTGGATCTCTGTAAGTTCAAGGCCAGATGGTCTACAGAGAGAGTTCCGGGTTGGCCAGGGTTACACACAGAAATTCTGTCTCAGAAAACCAATAATAATAATAATAATAATAAAATAAGTTATTTTACATTAATTTATCTATTGTGTGTATGCAAACTGTAGGAGTGCAAGCCATAGTGCCTGTATGAAGGTCAGAGGTCAACCTGTAGGTTTGGTTCTCTGCTTAGAACATGTGGGTGCATGCAGGCTGGGCAGCAGGCACTTTGCCCACGGATCCTCTATTTTTGTTGTTGCTGTTATGGAAAACTGTTTATTTTTGAAACTATCTTAATTTAGAAATAGAAATTAGGAGGAGGGCAGGAAAGGACACAAGGCCTACAGGCAAATCTGTACATCATGGGCTTCTGAGACCTCACTTGTTCACTAGTTCCCATGATGAGGATGCACTCAGCCACCCACAACAGGGTTAGTTATAGGCGTGTGGACCAGTGTCACAAGGAAGCCAGTGAATCTCATTACAGAAAATACTATTGCTGTGCCCACAACAATCTTCTGGAATTATTTATTACACACCATATTAAGCCCCACTTAATATCTATGAGCTTTTGTCTGCATGTACATCTGTAGACCAGAAAAGGGCATCAGATCCCATAAGACCACAGTTATAGACAACTGTGAACCACCATGTGGGCTGGGGGAAGTGAACCAAGGTCCTCTGGAAGAGTATACAGTGCTCAGCGCTTTTAACTGCTGAGCCATCTCCAGCCCCTGGAATTCTTTTCTATCTTTTAACCAGCTGAACTGGGTCCTTTACAAACTGCTGACTTCGCTCAGTGAATTGCATTATCGGATCAATCCACAATGGTACACAGGGTTTCTCTGCGTAGCCCTGGCTGTCCTGGACCCTCCTGCCTCTCCCGTCCAAGCACTAGGATTGCAGCGTGAGCCACCACTGCCCCTTTTCTTATTTTTTTTAATGACTTTTTATTTCATGTGTATTGGGGTTTTGCATGCCTGTATGTCTATCTGAGGGTGTCAGCTCTCCTGAAGTGGAGTTACAGACAGTTGTGAGCTGTCATGTGGGGGGCTGGGAATTAAACTCAGTTCCTCTGGAAGAGCAGCCAAGGAGTATTCTTAGGCACTGACCCATCTCTCGAGCCTGATTTTCTTCACTTTTGAGATAGAGTCTCATGTAGCACAGCGTGGGCTTGAACTTGCTATCTAGTCAAGGATAACCTTGAACTAGTGATTCTCCTGCCTTCGCCTTCTGAGAGCTGGGATTATAGGTGTGCCCTACAAATGCTCCAATGGATTGAAGATAAATTCAATCCATCCAATAATTAAAAAGATAATTTGTTAGTGTAGGTCAACACACATACATCTGTGTTCCTCTTTCTGTGGTGTGGTATATTCACACGTGTGTGGGTATGTGTGGTATATTCACACACGTGTGGATGTGTGTGGTATATTCACATGTGTATGTGGGTGGGTGTGGTACAGTCACACGTGTGTAAGCACAGGTGTCCATGTGCACGCACAGAGGATGGTGGAGGATATCCGGTGTCCTGTTCTATCAATCTCAACCTTATCCTACCTTGAGACGGGGCTAGGTCAGTAAGCCCTAAGGATCTTCCTGTCTCTGCTCCCCCCCAGTGCTGATGTCATAAGCACCTGTGGACACACCACACCATGCTTTTTGCATGGGTGCTGGGGATCTGAGCTCAGGTCCTTACACTTGCACAGCAAGTGGTCTTGCCCACTAAGATCTTCCTGTCCCCTCTGTTCCTCTTTATCATCTCTCAGGCGATGGGGTCCACCATTTTGGTTGTGAAGATCCCGGAACAGCATTACCTTGCACGTCACACTGATAGTAGTTAGGATCCTCTGACTCTGTCTTGACTAAAACGGCTGCTGCCTTTGGTGAAGTACCTGGGAGAACAAGAGATCACAGTGAGGGCTCAGGTAACCACACCAACTAATGAAACACCTGGTTTGGTGGGAATGCTGGCACAAGCCTGCCATCCCAGCACTCGGGAGGTAGAGGCAGAGGCAAGATATTCAGAAGCTTAAGATCCTCTTTGGAAGCAGGGTACTATGGCACACACCTTTAATTCTAGCATACCAGAGGCTGAGGCAGGCTGATCTCTATGAGTTCAAGGCCAGGCTCATCTGAATGACAAGTCCCAGGCCAGCAAGGGTCTGGTCTTAAGGACTGAGTCTTAAAAACAGAATCCTCTTTGGCTAACAGTAAACTGAAGGTCAGTCTGCAGGGGCATGCCTCCATGACCTGAAGACTTCCCAGTGGACTCCACCTGCAAAGGTCCCACCATCTTCCAGTGCATCCATGGGGAACAAATGTTTAACATTGGCCCTGTGGGGAACATGCAGGACCAAATTCTAGCAATAGCTCCAGAAAAAAGAGAAACAAAGCCAAGAGGAAGAAATGAGCCAGTGTCACAGCTGAGCAGAACGGAGCTGTGGGCATGTACCTCAGTCCCAACCAGTGGCTTTCAACTCTCAACTCTATCCCGGTTAACACTGGTGATGGGTGCTTCTCTAGTCTCAGCTGTCGATGGCTTGTGTCTTGGATAGTCAGAGAATTTCAAAAACAAATTCCCCAAGGCTATGTGGGGGCTGGAGGTATGGGCAGGTAGCTAAGAGCATGTGTTGTTTACTCATGAGGACTGAATTCAGGTCTAGCACCCACAGAGCAGGCCAGGTGTCCCCCACACACTTGTTATCCCAGCTCCAAATGGAACAGAGACAGGAGGATTGCTGGGTCTTGTAGGCTTCCAGCCTCGACCAGAAAATGCGAGCCTCGGGTTTAGGGGGAGACTCTGCATCAAGGAACAGCTGGAGAGAGACAGAAGAGGCCATCCGATGCTTTATTATGGCCCCAGAACACAAAGGTGTGCACACCTGCAATCCTATGTTAGTTAGTTAGTTAGTTAGTTAGTTAGTTATGTGCCGTTTCCCCTGCATGTCTGCACACCAGAAGAGGACATTGGACCCCAGGGAACTACTGTTATAGAACATTGTTAGCCACCATGTGGGTGCCGGGAATTGAACTCAGGACCTCTGGAAGAGCAGCTGGTGCTCTTAACTGAGCCGTCCCTCTAGCCCCATAATCCCACATTTTAAGTCTGTGCCATATCGCAAAAGACTTTGTCTCAGAAAAAAAAAAATCCCAAATCTGACAAAATCCAAAACTGAAGATGCTTTTGGAGCCAAACTTTACTTTATGTATTTTTTTTCTTCTGGATTTATTTTTATTTCACGTGCACATGCATGCCTGGTGCCCATGAGGGTTGAAGGGGTATCTGATCCTCTGGAACTGGAGTTATATATGGGTGCTGAGCCACCACTTGGGTATTGGGAACCAAACCCAGGTTTCCTGGGAGGACAGGAAGTGCTCCTAATGGCTGAGCCAGCTCTCCTGACCTTCACTCATGTATTTTTCTATGAGTGTGGTGTATACATGTGCCATGGAGTGCAGTGTGTGGTGGGCAGAGGACGGCTTGTGGGCGCTGGCTCTCTTCTTACAGGATGTGCATCCTGGGGCTTGAACTCAGGTCAACAGGCAAGTATCTTTACCTGCTGAGCCATCTCAATGGCTGGGGATAACATTTCAGATAAGTAGCACTTCCCTAGGACTCTATAAATATGATCCGAGTTATGATTAATTACTTAGTTATTCTTTTTTTTTCAAGACAGGGTTTCTCTGTGTAATAGCCCTGGCTGCTCTGGAACTGACTCTTGTAGACCAGGCTGGCCTTGAACTCACAGAGATCTGCTTGCCTCTGCTTCCATGGGCTGGGATTAAAAGCATGCGCTATCACCACCAGGCTTACTTAGTTAATTTTTAAGGTTTATATATATATATATTATATATACAGTGTTCTGCCTGCATATATCCCTGCAGGCCAGAAGAGGGCACCAGATCTCATTCTAGATGGTTGTGAGCCAGCATGTGTGTGCTGGGAATTGAACTCCTGACCTCTGGAAGAGCAGTTAGTGGTCTTAACCACCGAGCCATTTCTCCAGCCCCCTTAGCTATTCTTATAAAAGACGTAAGTCATTTTTATAAAAGTAAATAAAAAGCAGCCAGTCAAAGCTGGGCGGTGGTGGTGCACACCTTTAATCCCAGCACTCGGGAGGCAGAGGCAGGCAGATCTCTGTGAGTTCGAGGCCAGCCTGTCTACAAGAGCTAGTTCCAGGTCAGGCTCTAAAGCTACAGAGAAACCCTGTCTCGAAAAACAAAAAACAAAACAAAACAAAACCAAAAACCAACCAACCAACCAAACAAACAAACAAAAACCAGCCAGTCAAGTGGTAATTGGTGGTCAGAGTGTCAGTGTACCTACCAGAATCTTCCATGGGTTCAGTTTTCACACTGATGGGGCCACAGCTGCAAGGAGAAGGAATCCAGGTCAAGAAAATCAGTGGAGCTGGGCATGGTGGCACACATCTTTAATTCCACCACTCAGGAAACAGAGGCAGGGAGATCTCTGTGAGTTCCAGACCAGCCTGGTCTACATAGTGAATTCCAGGAGAGCCAGAGTTACATAGTGAAACCCTATTTCTTGTGTCATACGCATGCACACACACGCGGTAGACATACCTATATGAACACATAAAAAATAAAAAAATTTAAAAAAAACCATTTTTGACTTTTTTCGGGGGGGGGTTGAGACACAGTCTCGCAGGCTGTCCTCAAACTCACTACGTAGCCAAGGGTCTTGACCTCCTGATGGCCTTGCTTCCCCTCTATCCTGGGATCGCAAGGCTTTGTCACTATTTCTGGTTCATTATTTGTTCTATGCCTTTATTATTTATTTATTTATTTTGTTTTTTAGAGACAGGGTTTCTCAGTGTAGTCTTGGCTGTCCTGGAATTCGATCTATAGACCAGGCTGGCCTTGAACTTCCAGATCCATCTGCCTCTGCCTCCCAAGTACTGAGTTTAAAGGCGTGAGCCACCACCGCCTGGTTCATCCTATGTCTCTATTTTATTTTTTAAAATTTATTTATTATTTTATGTGCATTGGTGTTTTGCCTATAGGTATGTCCATGTGAGGGAGTCAGATCCCCTAGAATGAAGTTACAGATAGCTGTGAGCTCCCATGTGGGTGCTGAGAACTGAACCCATTCTATGCCTTTATTAATTACTGTTTTATTTATTATTATTATTGTTTTTTACCTGTCATTGGGTGGTAGTGCCAGCCTCTCGGCATCTGTCAGCATCCCAAGACCACCTGTGCAAGAATAATAAGGTACACGTTAGCCTCTCAGCACTGTGGGACAGGACTCACATTCAAGGACACATGGTTTGAAAGCAAAGAGAACAGAGACCTCTCAGCTCAAGGCCATCACAGACCGCGAGTGGGGTGGAAGCTGGTCAAAACAGCCCTGACTGTTAGAGCAGCTGGTGGGGTTTGCTGGAAGTGAGCAGACAGTGTGAGAAATGTGGGTGTCACCCTCAGCCTGGCCACTCGCCATCTAGGTCTCCTGAGCGAATCATACAGCAGTCTGTGTGCCTCTTCATGGGAACGGTGAGGCTTCGCAAGAAGTCGGCACTCCACAGCCAGTGGTTCCCAACCCCAGGCCCCCAGCCCAGCCTGAGAGGACCCTGGGGACCAATGTCCCGGACATGAAGAGGCTTTCTGTGTCACCACTATCCCCTCAGCAATACACTGATACCTTTTGGGTTTCATTGTTGGATTTATTTTTCAAGATAGGTAGCTCAGGCTGGCTTGAAATACCCTGTGTACTAAGGATGACCCTGAACTCCTGATCCTCCTTCCTCCACCCCCAAAGCACTAGGCTTTCTTCTCTCCTTCTTGCTTTTAAAACGTCTTTCCTCATTTGGATTAGGACTTTTTGTTTTCCTAATTTATTAAGTTATTTTTGGTGTTGAGGATTGAACCCAGAGCAGGGCCATGTACATGCGAGGCAAGTGCCCTACCACTGAGTTCCGTCACCTCGGCTCTTTTTTGGTTTGTAGTGAAGGCTCATCATGTAGCTTGAGCTGGCCTGGAACTCATTCTAAGGCCCAGGCAGGCCTCAAACCATTATTCTCCTGCCTCAGTCTCTCAAGCACTAAGATGGCAGTCCTTGCTCATCGCGCTGGCCAGTCTAACCCTTGCCACTCGTCCATGGTATGGGTGTTCTAAGTGGGCTGGACTGGAGCAATGCATAGTGTACAGAAAGGATCTGGCATCCAGGGACTTCGGAGTCCTCACGTGGAGTTCCAGTGATGACATCCCACACGATGACAATGACGATGACTGAATGCTGGGGGAAAGAAGGCAGGCAGAGAGAGCCGCTATGGAACTGCCAGGTCAGACATGCTGAATCTTTCCCGGTCAAGATACCTTTATGATATACATGCTGGATTAGCTTAGCAGCACATACAATGAAAATTCTCTCTGTACTTAGCTCCTTCACAGTCAAAAAATTTAAAGAAAACACAATAAGGGCTGGAGAGATGGCTCAGTGGTTAAGAGCACTGACTGCTCTTCCAGAGGTCCTGAGTTCAATTTCCAGCAACCACATGGTGGCTTACAGCCATCTATAATGAGACCTAGCGCCCCCTTCTGGCATGCGGGTACACATGGAAGGAATGCTGTTCACATAATAAATAAATAAATCTTTAAAAAAACACAATAATACACATAATCCAGACTTTCTGTGAATTTTCCATTTTTACGTGGCTTATTTTTTTATTTATTTTAATCTATGACTATCTGTACTCTGTCTCTTTAAAGATTTTACCCTTCTTTTTAAAGCATTAATTTTATTTTATGACTTTTTTTTGGTTTTCTGAGGAAGGGTTTCTCTGTGGCTTTCGAGCCTGTCCTGGAACTAGCTCTGTAGATCAGGCTGGACTCGAACTCACAGAGATCCGCCTGCCTCTGCCTCCCAAGTGCTGGGATTAAAGGTGTATGCCACCACCACCCTGCTATTTTATGACTTTTTATACTCTTTTTCTTCTCTCTCCCAAGCCTATGTACTTTATCTAACACTATGACCCATTTAGAGGTCTTTTATGTCTGAATCTGTCCTATTGCATTGTCTTTAATTCTCTACTGTCTTGAAGAGCTTTTAAAATGCTAAGCAGCTTGGTTACAGCTGCTCTGGATGTTGTCTCCGCCTCTCTCCAATTTCAAAATGGTGGACGTACCATTTCTGCTAGCTCTAGGGCCGCCAGGTAGGAGCCGCACTCAGCACTTTAACGCTGAGAATGAGCGTGCAACCCATAAATAGTTTTTAGCTGAGTTACAGCCAAATCTGCCACGCAGAGCACTGCGCAGCCTGGAAACATCTCTGTGTAAGGCGGCAGGAGTCTGCCAAGCTCTCCCAATTGAGCATGCCTAGTAGACCTGATCCCGCTGCCTGCCCAGGCAGGGAGTGCTGAGACATTGGCATGGTCTCAGAGTACTTTCTTCCCTATCCCGAGTGGCACACAAACATTTGGTCCTACAAAAGCCATTGAAATGCCTCATAGCCAGAGTTCACGCTGGCAGCACAGCCCAGGAAGCCCTATTTTAAAACGCATGGCTTTTTTCCTATTGCAGCTGCTGAGTCAGGAAAATTTCTCTGCGGCACCCCACCAGTAAACAGCAAAAGGCTGTTAAACTCTGTATTCTTTTTGAAACTCTCTCAGATTTTACGTGAGTCAGTCAACCACGTTGAGGCACCATTCTGTAGTAGGAGGAGCGGCGGGCTGTGTCCCACCGCCTGGCTAGCTTACACCCAAAATAATCACACAGAAATTGTATTAATTAAATTACTGCCTGGCCCATTATCTCTAGCCTCTTACTGGCTAACTCTCACATCTTGATTCAACCCATTTCTAATAATCTGTGTAGCACCACGAGGTCGTGGCTTACCGGGAAAGATTCAGCATGTCTGACCTGGCAGCTCCATAGAGGCTCTCTCTGCCTGCACTATCACCTCTCGACTGAGGCAGGGTCTTGCTATGCAGTCTAAGCTGAACTTGAACTTGCTACATAGTTCAGGCTGGCCTTACCTCCTGAACCTCTTGCCTCAGCCTCCTCAGTGCTGAGACTACAACAGTGGTTCACCACCCCAATGAGTCCCTTCTCATCGTGAGAGCCGTATCACTGAAGGTTTTCAATCAAGCTGTTCCAGTCCCATCCCAACCCCATGGATGATGCTAACATTCTAAGAGCATCACTGTTTGCCTGGCTCTTTGCTAAACAGATCATTACTTCTCCTAGACCTGAGTTTCAGAGACAAAGGAATGAATCCTTGACCCTCAAACCCAACAACCCCTGGTCCATGTAGAGCTGGTACTCAGACCATCAGTTGACTCCCTACATCCCCACACACCTCTGGAAGACCAGGAGAGTGTCACTATAGAATCTCCCTAGTCTAGGCTGTGATGAGTCTCCAGATGTTGTCTCTTCCTGTGCTGGCCTAGCTCTTGAGAGTCATCAGTTCTCTCTACTTTATAGTGTTGATGAGAGAACCAGGGTCTGATGTATGTTACACATGCACCCCCCACTGAGGCATGCCCCTAGCCTATCACTGAAGGATTCTAGGCAGGGGCTCTACCACTGAGCCACACCCCAGCCCCTCACTGGGGGATTCTAGGCAGGGGCTCTACCACTGAGCCACACCCCAGCCCCTCACTGGGGGATTCTAGGCAGGGGCTCTACCACTGAGCCACACCCCAGCCCCTCACTGGGGGATTCTAGGAAAGTGCTCTACCAATATGAGCCCATACCCTGAGCCCCTCACTAGAGGATACTGGACCAGATTTTTCCCACTGAGCTATGCCTCTAGAACCTCACTAATGGATCTAGGTAGGTGCTCTACCACTTAGCCATGCTACCAGCACATTGGGGGATTCTAGGCATGTGCTTTACTATTGAACCACACACTCAGACCCTCACTGGGCAATCCCATAGATAAGAGATCTACTATCAAGCTGCCGCCACCCCCAAGCACACGTTGCCTCCTCAATGTGATAAAATGAAGGAGAATATAAAAACATGCATTATCATCACCATAATAGCGGATGGGTTCAGTGGTTCTGGGCAGTCACTGAGGATCAGAACCCACTACTCACCCAGCTGGCTCTCTGCACCTCGGAAAGGTCTGCAAGAAAACCAACACCATTACCCAACAGGAACACAAGCAGAGCAGTCACACACAGTGAACAATCCACTTTGCTGTAGTTCTGGGCCTAGAACCTAGGACCTGGTACATGCCAGATGAGAGCTCTAGGACTCAGCTATGGCTTCAGACCATGCTAATCTTATGTATTTATTTTTGAGACGGGTTTCAGTATACAGCCCAGGCTGTCCTTGAACTCACTGTAACCCAGGCTTGCCTCAGTGACTCTCCTGCCTCAGTCTCCAGGTACTGCAATTGCAGGCCTGTGCCTCTATACTTGATTCAGGTCAGCTTACCTTTGAGTGACCGTTAGAGGACACAGAGCAGATTACCTTTTTATGACGAATGAAATCCCTGCTTTGTTCTCCAGAATCCACCTCAGGGTTTCAGGACTGTAATTGTTGGGGTGCTGAAAGGCCAGGCCTTCTGGAAGGCCGTGCACCACCACAGCTGCCTTGTCCTGAAGCATCTGCTCATAGGGAACAGGGACCATAGCTGTCGTCCCCAGTGCTTTACCTAGAACAGGAGTGAGAGATGGTAAATGATACCTGCAGAAGTTCAACCGGCCAGCTTCACCCCGGCAATTAGACGCTGGGATACGTGGCTTGAACATGCATTAAAAGCACAAAGTGTGCTCTCCTTCCGCTTCCTGAGTGTGGCTGCAGTGTGATCAGTAAGCTCCCTGCTTCTGCTGCCGCCCCTTCCCCGGCTGTTGCCATGGCTTCCCTTCCGTGATGGACTCTACCCCTCTTGTGATGATTAATCTTGCTTGTCAACTTGAATGCATTAGGAATCAACTAAAACCCAAGAAGCTGGGCACAAAATGAAGGATTTTCTTGATTGGATCATTTGAGGTGAGGTGACTTACCCTAAATGTGAGCCACACCTTCAGGTGGCAGTCCACATTAAAAGGACAGGGAAGAAGGAACCCTTTGCATTTTGCCTGCTTGCCCTCAATCTTGCTGGCAAAGTAATCTACCCTGCTGCTGCGGCATTCCTTTGCTGATATTAGAACCTGCTCCTTTCTGATTCCAACACAGCCTGAGGACTAGCTAAGACATCCAGCCCTGCAAATAAGTCATTTTATACACACACACACACACACACACACACACACACACACACACACACACGCATATACACATACACACATACATATATATCCACATAGATATGTTATGTATACATTCATTATGTATGTGTATACACACACATTATATATATAACCACACACACAGATATATATGAACATATCCAGCACATACAGACACATGGAAATGTATGTCAAATAAACTGTGTCCTCCCCAACTTGCTTCCCCCCCTTCTTGGTTTTTTGAGACAGGGTTTCTCTGTGTAACAGTCCTGGCTGTCCTGGAACTCGCTTGGTAGACCAAGCTGGCCTTGAACTCACAGAGATTACCTGCCTCTGCCTCCTGAGTGCTGGGATTAAAGGCGTGTACCATCTACTGCCTGGCTTTTTTGTTTGTTTTCTGACACAGGGTTTTTCTGTGTAGTTCTAGCTATCCTGGAACTAGCTCTGTAGTCCAGGCTGACCTCGAACTTACAGAAATTCACCTGCCTGCTTCCCAAATGCTGGGATTAAAGGCATGCGCCACCACTCCTTGGTTTCAACTTGCTTTTTAGTCTTGGTATTTTATCACAGCAATAAAAACCCAAACAATGGCTACACACACACTCTCATTCATTCTATTAGTTCTGTTCCTCTGGAGAACCCTGAGCAATATTCCTTTCAAACAACAGGCCAAAATAAACCTTTTCTCATTTAAAAAAATAAATAAATAAAAAGGTGGGGGGCACAAAAGAGTTGGCTCAGCGGTTAAGAGCACTAGCTGTTCTTCCAGGGGACCTAGGTTCAATTCCCAGCACCCACATGGTGGCTCACAACTGTGTGTACTTCCAATTCCAGAAGATCCAACATCTTCTGACCTCTGTAGGCACCAGGCACAAATATATGTAGACATAGATGCAGGCAAACACACATACACATAATCTTTTTTTTTTTTTTTTAAAAAGGCAGAAAGTAGCTTTTTCTCCTTTACCCTGAAAGATTAATACAATTCCCAATCAAAGCTGTAAAATTATGGCTGAAGATGAGCACATATAGTGCTTGCTTGGCACGGACAGAAACTCGGGGTTAATGCCCACCACTGTATAAAAACAGGAATGGTGGTACATACCTGTACTGCAGCGCCCACATGGTGGTTCACAACCATCCATAACTCAAAAGGATCTGCTGCCCTTTCCTGACTTTCATGGGCATTAGAACCACACAGGCAAAAAACGGGGAACAACAGGCCTGTTCTTCTATTCTCTGGTGGCTGAATGGTTCAGTAGTACCTACCCCAGGTCGGTCTCTATAGAGAGCACCCCAATCCAGAGCTTAACTGAGACATGGTGGGGTCAGTTGCTTGCCTGGTGTGAGTTCACTCACCATTTGGAGCTAGGTCATCAGCAGGGGCTGAGGCCCAAGGCACTAGAAGCCCATTCCTCACAGGGAAGTGTCACTTGGGACCTCAGGCCCTTATGCTACAGAAATGCATGAGGCTGTGTGGGTTGGGAAGGCAGGCCCTGAGAAACTGAGGGCAGTATACTGTTGTTGTACTTATGGTGATGTTGTGTGATGTTTTTAAGTCAGTCTCTTATTACACAGGCTAGCCTTGAACTCCTTACCCTTCTGCTTCAATCTGCTGAGTGCCAGGATTACAGGTGTGTACCTCCATCCCAGCCCCTGAGATTGTTTTCTTTTCCTGGTTTTCCATTTCTTTTCTTTCTTTACTTATTTTTCCTGGACTCCAACTCAGAGATCCACCTGCTCCTGAAAGGTGGGATTCAAGGTGTGCACCACCACCAAGCTTATTTATTGGTTTTTGTTTTTGTTTTTCTTTTTTTCTGAGACACAGTTTCCCTGTGTAACAGCCTGGCTGTTCTAGAACTCACTATGTAGACCAGGCTGGCCTCAAACACACAGAGATCTGCTGGCCTTTACCTCTCAAGTGTTGACATTAAAGGCAGAATTTTTATTTCTGGTATATAAAGAGTGTGTGTGTGTGTGTGTGTGTGTGTGTGT